>VDFB02175724.1:0-37944 GCA_007258455.2 Sequoia sempervirens
TATCACCAAGGTCCAGATCATTGATAAGGGATGTGGTATGAGATGCGTACTGCTTTGAACATGGAAACCATGCCACCCTCACCACACACATATGGTAAACCATCTAAAACTATACCAAAGGAAGAACAAAAGACAGCCACCTTGAGCTCCAAAAATTTGGGAATCAACACTTATGTATCTCCCATATTACCACAATATACGCTTTAAGATGATATAAGTCAATGGATATATCATGAAGAACCTAAACCTACTCCCCATTTAAAGGAATATTTTCAAGAGATGTATCCTTGGCCCTCTAAGTATGCTGAGAAACACAATTATCAAGGGGGAGGTCTTGGTCCAAAAGAGCTAGGAAGAAAGCAATCGATTGACACTTCCATATGTTCAAAGAATTCAGGCTTAGGCTATGATAAAAAGAAAAAGGGTCTCACAACATCAACTAGTACTTCTAACAACATCAGTGTGGGCGATGGTATTTTGGAAGCCATACTAGAAGAAGAATGTATCATAAACATGTATGATGATGTAGATCATGTAGACCTTTCCTCCATGTTTGAATGCTTATTTGTTTGCACCATCAACCTTTCCCCTCGCCATCTCGAACTCATAGATTGGGACCTACGTGAAAGCACACCTATCAATTCACTTACCTCAATGGATACCTATGTACATCTCATGGAATTAGGGGAAGATGAATGCCCTAGTTGCAAAAATAAGAAAAAATAAAATCCAAAAGGGTCACCTAGTAAAAACCTCCTTGAGGCACTTCTTGACTCCAAAAAAATCAAAACAAAGGATGTATATGATGGTGAAAACCTTAGTGAGATGCCAGAAGATGAGGACATTCATCTTCCCCTTGTGGGAACACAGTGGTCTGAATGACCATCCATCCTGATAGAGGAAACACAAGACATCAATTTGGGAACTGAAGAGGATCCCAAAATCACCTATGTAGCCAAGGCATTATCAAAAGAAGAGTATTCTCCTATCTCCAAGCTTCTTAAGGAAAGCAAGATCAATTTCACATGGGAATATTTAGACATGCCGAAGTTAGACCTTTCCTTGGTAGTACACCATCTAGATGTGTGTCTGGATGCAAAACCAATTAAGTAGAAGCTTCACAAAATTCACCTGCAAGCTGCCCTATTGGTCAAGAAAGAATTGGAGAAGTTGTTGGAAGAAAAATTTATAAGACCCATTGATAACTCTTATTGGATCTCCAACATCGTGCCAGTAGCCAAACCCAATGGTAATGTCAGAGTATGTACACACTTTTGTGATCTCAAAAAGGAGATGACTTTCCTTTGCCGAACATAGATATGTTGGTTGATTTAATTGTAGGACATGAGATGTTGTCTCTCATGGATGGATTTTCTAGATACAATCAAATTCAAATTGCACCTGAGGACCAACATAAAACAACATTCACTACACCTTGGGGCACATTTTGCTATAATGCCATGCCTTTCGGTCTTAAGAACACAATGGCAACCTACCAACACATAATGACTGGTATCTTTCATGATCTTATCCACATCATCATGGAAGACTATGTTGATGATATATTAGAAAAATCAAGAACCAGAGTAGAACACCCTATAGTCCTAAGGAAGATCTTTCAATGGCTAAAGCACTACTAGTTGTGCCTCAATCCAAAAAAGTGTGTGTTATGGGTTACATCAAGAAATTTATTGGGCTTCATTGTCCCCAAGAGAGGTATGGAAGTGGATCCAACCAAGGTCAAAGCAATTATGGATATGCCTCCACCTCATAACCTGAAATAGTTAAGGAGTCTCTAGGGTAAGTTACAATCCATAAGAAGCCTTATATCACAGTTAGCTGACAAGTGTCAACCATTCACCCACCACCAAAAAAATAATACCTCCTTCAAGTGGGATCCTATGTGTTAGCAAGGTTTTGACAAGATTAAGAAATGCTTTGCTCATTCTCCCATCCTTATGCCTCAAATCCCAAGGAAGCTACTTTTATTGTACATCTCAACTACTTCAATGGCACTAGGGGAACTGCTAGCACAACATGATGAGTCATCCAGAGAATGAGCAATCTACTATATCAGTCGAACCTTAGTTGGCTATGAGCTTTAACTATTCTTCAATGGAGAAGGCCTACCTAGCTATAGTTTTATGTTCACAGAAGCTTAGACATTACATTCTCAGTCATCCAATCAAGTTAATATCAAAAGTTGACCTACTTAAGTATTTTCTATTCAGAACAAATTTAACTGGATGAATGGCTAAATGGGTCATGTTGTTGAGCAAGTTTGATATAAAATATGTGAACCACAAAGCTATTAAGGGACAGGTGATATAAAATCAATTAGCCGATTCTCCCTTGGTTGATGCACATCCTTTGGTAGTGGAATTTCCTAATGCAGAGGTCTTTACAATAGTCGAAGCCACCACATGGACATTATACTTTGATGGGTCTTACACACATAATGAATTGGGGGCAGGCATCTTGTTTGTCACCCCCCAAGGTGATTATATCCCAAAGTCATTCAGACTGGACTTCCTATGCACAAACAATATAGTTGAATATGAAGCTCTCCTCACTGCCCTTAGAATTGCAATCAAATGGAATATCACTCACTTAGGGTTCTTTGGTGATTCACAATTAGTCATCAAACACGTCAATGATGAATTTTTAACAAAAGATGAGAAGTTACCTTATAAAAGCATGGTCAATTATTTTTAAAAGTCTTTCACCTCTATTTGGTTTGACTAGATCCGCAAAGTATAGAACAAAGTTGCTAATATGATGGCTACAATTGGTTCCTCAATTGACATGCCCAAGGATCAGATAGAGTGTGAATTCTTAGTTGAACAACTTTTAATCCTTGCATACGATGTCCCTGAGACTAAGATGGTGTGCAAAATTGTAGGTCCTACCTCCCCATGGTATCACGAGATCTATGCTTACCTTCACGACAACATCCTACCCACTAACCTCACTCGTAATCAACACAAGTCATTCATCAAAAATACATCCCATTACACCATCATAGGTGATACTCTTTATCATTGTGGATATGATGGAACTCTTCTTCGATGTCTGAATGAGGTTGAAGCTCACACTGCTTTAATGTACGTATATAGAATTGTTTGTGGGGCCCACTCAAGCGGAATGGCCTTAGCTAAGAAGATTCTCAAGGTTGGTTACTATTGGCCTACATTGGAGCATGACTCTTGTGAATTCATGAAGAAGTGCTTACCTGTCTAGCAACATGCGGACCTGATACATGCTCCTACTCAAGATCTACAGCCCATTGTAGCACCATATCCTTTTTCTTAGTGGGTTTTCTATTTACTCAAAAAGATATATCCTCCATCCTTTGATGGCCACACCTTCATTATCATTGCCACTGAGTACTTCACTAAGTGGATGGAAGCCATACTACTCTCCCAAATAACGGGTACTCAGATATCCAAATTCATCCCTTACCATATTATTTGCAAATATGACATCCCCTCCACCATCATTTCCAATAATGGTAAACCATTCAAAAACTAGGCTGTAAAAGAGGTATGTGACACCTTTCATATCCAACATTGGTGGTCCATGCCCCATTACCCTTAAGGTGATGGACATGCATAATCCACTAACAAAACTTTGATCAAAATCATGAAAAAGGTTGTCAATAGTTCTAGTCAAGATTGGCACCTCCACATCCACCCCGCCCTTTGGGCTTATCACAAATACATTTGTACTCCCACTGGCACCACTCCATATTCCCTTGTTTATGGTGTTGAAGCCATATTTTTTATTGAAGTTGAGATCCCATCTCTGAGAATATCTTTGAATAATCTCATCACTGAAGAGGACTCACAGGTTGCTCGCCTTGCTCAATTGGAGCTCCTAGATGAAAAGAGGATCAAAGCATACAATCACCTTCAGGCGTATTAGAATCGTCTCAAGAGAATTTACAAGAATAAATTCCATCCCCACCAATTTTACATTGGAGATCTAGTTCTTAATGAGAATCAGCATACCCAACAAGACCGAGACAAAAAAAGGAAAGTTTGAACCCAATTGGTTGGGTCTTTATGTTATTACAACAAAGTATGGATCAGGGGCATACTGCCTTTCCACACCTAAAGGGGAGCCCCTCGAAGAGCCTATCAATATAATGCACCTAAAGAGGTTTTATATCTAAATAATTTGGGTCCTCTCATCCTACCAAAAATTAGAAAAAATACAAAAAATTTAAAAAGTCAAAAATCCAAAAAATAGTAAAGAGATATAAATTTGTCCTATGGTGAAAACCACCCCTGGTGGTGCTTGGGATAAGTATGGTTGGTGAAAACCTGGTAACAGGCGTCATCCATAGAGAGCTTAATCATTATCTACCTTTTTTCCTAGTTGTTGCATGTCTCCATCCATCCTATCCTCACATCCAATTTCTAACCTCTTATCCTATCCTATCACTTCATTTGCATCTCATCCTTGGCCACTTGGTATGTTTTGATTGAGCATTGGATGATTATCAGCTATCCATAATCTTGAACTTTTTCATCCTAATCTAAGCTTATGTCAGTTTCACGTCATCATCTAGGGTCCTTCATCATGTGGGTTTCATTTAGTTCCCATCTTGTCCAATTGGTCCTTTTGGTTTTTGTCGAACTACATTGCCCCTGTGCTTTCATGTAGGCAAGACTGATCATTTGATCCACCCCCGGGGAATTTTGACCATCATGTTTCGGTCCTCCATCTTCTATCTCCATCATCCCCTTTTCGCTCTTATCCATGGTCAGTCATTGTTTTTCCTCTTCCAAACTATGTTGCCCCTGCACTTTCACGTAAGCAAGGTTGATCTTTTGATCCACCCCTGGGGATTTGTTGTCATCCATCATTGGTCTCCATTTTCCTCTTTCCACTTTTATCCATGCTCTTTTTTGAACTACGTTGCCCCTATGCTTTCACATAGGCAAGGTTGATCTTTTGATCTACCCCTGAGGCTATGTTGGCATGCATCACTGGTCTCCATTATCATCTTTCCACTTTTATCCATTCTCTTTTCTAGAACTACAAGGGCTTTGCGCTTTCATATAGGCAAGGATAATCTTTGATTGGCCCCTGAGCCCCTAGGTCATTAGGGTGTGTCATTCATGTGTTAGTCTTTTGTCTTGTCTCTTGTGTCATGTTGTCAAGTGTGTCCCTATCTATCTAGTTCTTCACAAACAGAATCCTCTAGTATCGAAAGATCTAATTATTGTTAAAAATCTTGTGTCATGTGGGTCATCTTAGTTTATTATCCATCATTGGTCTCAACAGGATGCATCCTTCCTAACAAACCTCATCAATCCCATCCATCCTCTTGATCCTATGGCAAAGGATGTTTGAACTTGATTGTGATCTTTTGATGCTTTTGGATTTTGTTTATTGTTTGAGCTCCCTATTACAACTAGTCAAGGTGGCCATAATCTATCATATTATGGTTTGTTTTGATTGGTTAACATAGAGGCATATCTTGATCATTTATTGTTGCTATCTGTTGGGTTGTCCCACGTGGTACCCACTAGGATCTCCAAGATCTTGTGTTACATTGGGACATCCCTTTGTGCTTGTGGTTATCCCAATGCCTAGCCTAACCAAAGTCTTTGTCACTTTGGGGTGTTGGGATAACCCTCTCTATTGTGTTTTTTTTATGCATTAGATGCTAACTTTCCTTGGTTTCATATACCCTAGCACCTAATGTCTTATGTTATAGCAAAAATCAATGCTTCAAACATCAATTTTGTTGCATTCATCCCTATCCATTATCCTATGATTTTGGTTGTATAAATATTCACCTTCTCTCTCTCATTCTTCTTAGGATATCAATGGTTTTCAACAGGTGCAATTTCACACCATTCACCCACATTCCCATGCAAGTCCTTATTGACACTTAAGTTTATTATATGTTGCATTATAGGTTCATTGCATTTTATCCCAAGTGCATTGTCATCTTATATTAATTTGTTAGGTTAATCATATTTAGTTATTCTAATCATCTTAGATTCATTTTCACATCTGTACATATTAGTTTATATCATTAACATATTACATGCATCACCACCTACATCGCAAAATGTTAAATTCCATATCCATCATACATAAAAACATAAAACATGCATCGCATCCTGCATTACACACATTAGTTGCATCCATATAAGTACCAGCATATAACATCATGATCATGTACATGTATTACATCATCATGATCGCCCATCATAAAATCATAAACATATGCATATGCATATATAGAATCACCCATCATATGCATAACATGGTGTCAATAAGAGTTGTCACACATCATATAAATATCCAAATCAAATTTCCATCACATAGCCCATAATAATGTCCATCAATACCATCAAAACACATACACATTGTATACACTCTATATACATCATAATCACAAAATAAAGTACAAGTAAAAGGATCTGAATCAAATACTTTGTACTGTCCAACCTAGACCTGTCAAAATCTGGTATCCTGTCATTTGCCAAAAGAGTTGCACATGTCTGACCTCTATGGAGAATCAAGCATTGACCCTCTGCAAGGGATAGTCACTTGAGAGTCACTATATCCTTGGGTTTGTGTCCCTAGTGACTAGGATGGCATGGGAATTAAGGTTCCTATCAGAAAAAATGAAATGTGCAATATGCCAAATCTGGCACTACTGCTGATAAGCGACCATTCAGTAGGTCGCCTCCCTCATATACTCATCTCTCTCTGTAACCTAATATCTAGCAGAATTTCACTCATGTTTATATCTATCTTGATATCTACTAATGACTCCCCTCTCCTATGTCCACACCTCCTCGGCCATCCTCAGTTGACCAATCTCCACCTGTAGTAGACCTCTCACTATCTCTTTGTCCTCCTCTGCAACCACTGCTTGTGCCTCTACAAAATCCCTCTCCCCATGCATAACTTGAACTTGTGCCCTTGCAGCATCCTTGTCCACCTGCATAACCTAAACCTGTTCCCGTGCAACATCCCTCTCATCTTGCATCTATGCATGTAATCTCTACACCTCTAGCCCTATCTCGTCACCCCCACCCTGTACTGCCTGTGCCTGACTCTGTGCCACATCTCTCTCCGCAATATTTTCTTGAGCCACGGTCGTATCCCTCTCTCCTTGCAGATTTTGTATTTGTATTTGTGATGCATCCCTCTCACCCTACATGGTCTCTATCTATCCCTATGCTATATCCCTCTCCCTCTATAGGGTCTACACTTGTACCTGCATTGCATCCATCTCCCCCTATAGGGTCTACACCTATCTCTGTCCTCCATCCACCCTCTCTTGCATCAGCCCCATCTCTCCAACTATCTAATCAACCACCTCTACCCTAACATGAAGATCATCTCACTCCCGCCTCAGCTCAGTCCTCTCTCTTAATAGTCCCTCCACCTACCTCTTCAAGTCCTCCATGTCCCTCTCCACCTATGTCATAGCCTCTGATGATATTGGGTCTATCGCTACCTCCTCTTAGATTTCCATCACTAACTCTAACCGGTCTCACTACCATCTTGCTTCCACCACCTCCTCATGCTCCCTCACAACCTTTGTTGGTAGTCCACTCACCTCGGCCTCTAGCTCATCCCTCTCTGCCTATATCTGTAATGCCTCGTGTGCTAGGCTATCCCAATCCCTTTGTCCCTCTGATCGCACCCTAGCCACCTCCTCTCATAGCCCACTCACCTCTACCTCTAGCTGACATCTTGTCACCTTTGTATCTCTCAAACTCTCCTCGGTGATATGTAATCTCACCATGACCCCTCTCAGTAATATGGTAGGATCCTCTCCTATCGATGACACCATGCATAGTGGGGGAATATCATGTACCTTTATATCCATCACCTTTGCCTCCCTTTTCTCTCTATCATCCATCATCTCCACATCAGCATCATCTCCCCTATCCTCTCCCCTGATCTCTACCTAGCACTCCTCCGTGGTCTCCCCCTCCTCCTCACTCCCTCCTGTTGCTCTACACCCCCAACTACCATTGTCCTCTCTCTTACTGTCCAATTGCACCAACTTCCTCCTTCCCTCTCCCATCCCCCTGCCTCTATCCCTACCTCATCTACCTCGACCCTCATTCTAACCCTCAGTTGTCTCCTCCTCATCCTCTCTAGCTATCCTGTGGCCCCAGCCTCACCTCGTCCTCCATCCTGCTATCCTGCAACCCCTGCATCCTCTTACTACTCTACTACCCAAGCTACCTTTTGTCTTCTCCTTTGTTGTCCCCTCCTCCCTCTCCTCTAACTGTCCAATCATTTCTCATCCTCTAATCCAAACCCTAGGGCTCTCACAATGAGCTCCTCTAGAGTAATCCATTGAGGTATGCAATGTCTACGCCACCTAGCATATTGATCTATCACCCTTTCCTCTATCTCCCCCCCATCCTCCCTAGGTAGGGGAATAGTTGCAATGTCTCCCAGTGCTCTGTGGAAAACCTTAGTGAAATCGGCTCTCCCCATGGCCACCCTCGGCTGATTCGTAAAAATATGTCTGGAGCCTACAAAATATCCTATACAATCCCAAACTGTTTGGCCACTCTATCTGGCCTATGCACCTCCACTATGCGGGGCTCCCTCTCGACTAAAAAGCATCTGGTGTTGAAGTAGCCTCAGTGTCTCTTCTCATCCTCCCTCAATCTCATAAACCATCAAAACATGTACGACTTCCACACTATGTGCTCCTCCTGTAGGTCATCAAAGGTCCTCCTCCATCTTTCTAGATCCCCCTACCCCTCATGGTGTGAAACCCATCCCTCTTCCTAATCATACCACCAAGCTACTAGTGTTGTCTCATCCGCCTGTCCTGCCCTCACCACTCCTGGCCTAGCGACACTGATGTGTTCCTAGGCCTATACCTACAACAATGTCACATGTGTCATGCTAAGCGCCTCTTGGTAACAGATGACGTGTATGTCTCTGTAAAGTTATGCCAGTACATATGTACCCCATGAAAATGGCCCCTCTCTCACCTCGACAATGTGTCAAATCACCTCCATAAACCTTAAACTGTAGAAACTCTCGCTCTGGTCTGGCAGCAATAATCCACTAATTAGCCCACACATATATAAGGGAAACAGTAGTACCCCCAATGCTAAGCATCAATCTACATCCAACCTCCCCCTCTACATAGGTAGGTCATCTCGCCCAAACAACACCCACATGGTGTGATCCAACTCCTCCCCCACCAACATCATCACACTCACCAAATGGCTTGTTATGGGTAGCCTCAAAATCCACCATACATCCTCCAATGTCACTATCATCTCCCTTGTTGGAAGAGGAAACATCAACATCTCTAAACTCCATCACTCTATCAACACTGTCAGTAATGCCCAATGCATTCTAATCATCGGGTATCCTAATAGATGAAGCAATCATGCTTGTGCCAAAGCATGGTGATTCGCTCCGGTCATGGCTACCCTCATCACTGCCAGTACCTTTGAATGCCTCTCACATGTCCTCAATGAATCAAAACTCTACAACCATACATCCCCACATTTCAGTCGTTTTATCCTCTTCATCTCTTTTTGTTTTCTCTCTCCCGACCCCGAGCTATTGTTTTACTAATTTTTCCTCTCCCTCTCTTTTTTCCCATTTTTTCTTGGTCTTTTCTATCTCTTTTTCCCCCCTCTCCCCCTGGGTGATTCTCCCTTGCTTTGGGCACCTCAGCCGAGGATGGACCCACCCTGACCAATGGGTGAACCCACCTTGGCTCGGGGTGAGTCCGCCTCAACTCAATGGGTAGACCTGCCCCTAGCTCGAGGCAGACCCACCCCAACTCGAGGTGAGCCCACCTCAAGCTTAGGGAAAACCCACCCAAGCCCAGGGCATCCCTGCCCTAAGCTCAGGCTAGCCTGCCTAGGCCTAGGATAGACCTGCACCTACAAGGGGTGAACCCACCTAGCCCGGGGCGGACTAACCCTGGCAAGGGGCGAACCCACCCTGGGACAAGCGAACTCGCCCATATGGGGTCACCCCCTGGTGGGTGAGGTTTCCCCTCCTTGGGCGAGGTCACCTCTTCTCAGAGCAGGGTCACCCCACTGTGACCCTTCTCCTTTTTGTGGGTTTTTCCCAACCTACGGCAAGCCCACCTTCACCTTTTGTCCTTTTTCCCTTTTCAGGCATTTCTTTTTTATTTTCCAGGGTGCATTTACCCTATTGTTGGAGGAATCCACCCCTCCTTTCCCATGCCTCTAACAAGAAAATTTTCCTACCCATTCGGAAAAATCAAAATTTTTCCCCCAGCCCATTTTTATAAACTAACGCAACAACAAAATCCATATTTTCAAAACAACATAAACACTAAAAAAAACACACATCCAAAATGCTTAAAATCACAAGGAGGGTTTTGCATCTAACCTGATGTGGAACTATGCGCCCATGGAAAAACTATCATACCTCATCCCCTTGGTGGATAATTTATAAGTCATAGTCCTCTGGCATCCTGTCTCCTCATCTCCTTCCTCTCCTCTTCTCTCTCTCTCACTTAACTGCCAATGTGCAAATGAGGAGTGGTAATTTCTCAAATTACCTTATATAAATTTCCCCTTCTTTTTTAACCTTTTTTAAGTGAAGGGTATTTTTACCTTTTATTTAAACTTCTTTTAATTCAACTAATCCTCTAACTTCCTAGGGCCGCTATTTGCAAACCGTGTGTCCATTCGACTCCGTTCAAAATCTAAACCTGCCTAGTTTTTTGAGCTCTATCAACCCGTTCCTTCCATTTCTTCCTATTGAGAATTCACTCAGGCCTCTTTTTTCTTCCCCAACCACCCTCTCGAGGGGCATACCCTACCATTTTCCCCATTCCTTCGTCATGGCCATTCCCTTATGAGATTGGGGCATCTTCCTCCATTTCCTTCCATTTGGGTAGCTCACATGGCCTCTCCCATGCTAGGACATCATTTTCTAGTCACTTCCTGTATAGGGTCATTTACATTTTTTTTTCTTCGAAACACTGTTATTTTAACAATATTTCGAAGAGGGGAAAAATGTAGACATCCAAATTTGACCACTCCCACATAGTCAAACTTGTCTACTTTATTCATCTATTTCGTCAATATTAATTAAATGATTTATTTAACTTAATATTGCACCTTCTTCCTAAAGTCCCTAAAGTATTTAATTTAACAATTAAATACTTTACCTTACATCTTTTCCTCTCTAAATTAAATAAACATATCAATTATTTAATTTAATCATTTGAGATTTTTGAATAAAATCAATTTTAAATTCTTCTTTTTTCTCTCTCCTTGTCACATCATCCATAACCCTCTTTTAATCTGGATTAATGTAATTAATCCATGATTAGAATGTGCACACTTTAATCAGGATTAATGTCACATCCTCCATAATCCCCCACTTGCTTCTAATCTCTCATTAATTTTCTTAATCATGTATTTGCACAACCTTAATCTAATCCCTTTACTACATTTAGCATGTCTTTTTGGTCAACCTTCACATTTTCCACATTTGGCATTGACCCTCTTCCCCATGTGAATTTTTAGTTCACATTTATTCATCCAAGACTCCTCTCTTCCCTATGTGAATTTTTAATTCACATTTATCCTTCCAAGACTCTCCTTATTCCCATGCAAAGTTCTAGAACCTTTTACTTGTCACATCACTTACATGTGCCAAGGTCTCCTAGAACCTTTGACTTGTCACATCAGTCACATGTGTTAAAATCCTACTTTTTGGGAACCGTGTCTTATCCACAAGATTCTTCCCAATCATGTGAATTTTTAATTCACATTTATTTCTCCAACTACTTTCCTCTTCCCCATGGAGATTTTTGAGGAAAACTAAAATTTCTCATATGTCACTTTCCTCTCATGTGGGAACAAGAAGTTATTTTTTGAGGAAATCTTCTCATCTCCCAAGGTACTTTCAAAGTACTTTCCCTTCTTCCACATCACTTGTCCTTCCTCCACATCACTTGTACCCTTTCCATCTCACCATTTCCTTTGGACACTTCATCCTCCACATGTCAAGATGTGAGAGCTTGTGAGTCATCAACTCACCATAGCTCTTCATCTTGGTCATGGTAGCTTAATCCTGACTATTGAATTCTCTAGAGAATTCAATTTCTTCTATAAATACCCCCTCCTTTTCATTCATTTATACAACTTAGGCATTTTAGCACCCTTATGCTCTCAAAATTTCAATCCATTCTCAAGCCGTCTTTTTGCATTTTTAGATCTTGCATTAGCTCTCATCTTCATTCCATCCACATTGCTCATTTTATCACATACTCACATTACACCTGTTTTCATCACATTTCCATCTAATGAGCATACACATCAAGCTACATGAAGCGCCAACCAAGGAACAATGTAGGTAAAAGGTATACTTCTTTCTTTGTTTTCTTCTTTTATTTGTGTTAAATGTAGCCCAATCGTGAGGTGGTCTTGTATTATTTCATTTTGCATTTCTAGTTGAGTCTTACACATTTAGATAGAAAAACACTTGGCCACACCTTGAGGATAGTATGGTGTTGAAAAATAATGTTGGATATGAAACCTCTCACACAGTTCCTACACATCTTGATTCTTAAAAGGTCTACCATTGTCTATGACAATGGACTGAGGAATTCCATACCTACAGATGAGGTAATTCAGTATGAAAAACGAAATCTATTTTCCAATGATTTTTTTTTAAGGGAACGACTCCTATCCACTTTGTAAAGTACTCTATTGTTGTGATTATAAATTTGTGTCCATTGGATGAAGATGGACTAATCTTTCCTACCAGGTCCATTCCCCACTAAAGAAAAGGCCACATTGAAGTGAATGGATGCAATTTTTGCGCGGATGAATGGATTGGATTACCATATATTTGAAATTTCTTGCATTTTTGAATAAACTGAAAAGACTCCTCCATATTCGGCTTGTAATACCCCAAACAGAGGAGTTTCTTTGCTAGGGTTAGTCTACTTGAATGAGTTCCAAAAATACCTTCATGAACTTCACATAAGGCCATCTCAGATTCATTATGTTCTAGACACTGAAGAAGAGTACCATCTAGACCTCAATGGTAAAGTATGTCAGAAATTAAGGTGTGTCGTGTAGATTGGCGAATGAAATTGTGTTTCTAGTTTTGGAAAATATTGGGAGGGAGGATATTGTCTTGAAGGTAAGCATAGGTCTTTCCATAGATTGAGAATTCAACGTCAACTATATGGCATATGGTTTGAGATTTAGGATTATCATATGTAGGATTAGACACTTGTTCCACCATAAACTCATAACGACCTCGCTTTTCTAGAATTTGCAATAGAGAAGCAATTTTTGCCATTGCATTAGCAGCCCTATTTTCTGCCCTTGGAATTTGTTCAAATTTGATCTCCAGAAAGTGCTTTTTGAGATCATCCACCATGTTCTTATAGGGCATCAACTTCTCATCTTTGGTTTGATATTCATCATTTACTTGATAAATGAGTAGTTGTGAATCTCCATATACTTGTAGCTCTGAGATTTTCCATTCAACTGCCACTTTGATGCCAATGATTAATGCCTCATATTTTGCCACGTTATTTGTGCATGGAAACATGAGTCTATAGGACTTTGGGATGGTATATCCTTGAGGTGTAACAAACAAAATTCCTACACCTAATCCACATTGCGTGAATGAACCATCAAAATAAAACAACCATTGTTGTGTGGTCATAGTAAGAATGTTTGCATCAGGAACTCAATTCTCATTGGATAATTATCTAGTAGTGGAGCTTCAGCTAACTAATTAGCTATCACCTAACCCTTGATGGGTCTTCGATCTACATACTGGATGTCAAATTTACTTAAGATCATGACCCACTTGGCTAGTCTTCCTGTTAGGGAAGCCTTGCTGAGTAAGTACTTTAATGGATCAATCTTTGTTATGAGTTTAACCGTGTGGGGCAACATGTAATGCCACAACTATTGGGTAGCAAATACCATTGCCAAACAATATTTCTCGATGAAGGTGTATTTCATAACCATTCAGAGTCCTACTAATATAATAAATAGCTTGTTCCTTTCCTACAAGATCTTCTTGTGCTAATAAAGCACCTAGAGAAATCTCAGTTCTTTCAATGTATAGTAATAATGGTCTATCTTATGTAGGTGGCATGAGTATGGGTGGTGACATCAAGTATTATTTTATTTGATTGAAATTTGTTTCAAACCCTTGATCCCATTTGAATGAGGCATTCTTATGTAGCAAGTGATTGAATGGATGAATTTTGTCTACTAATTGGGAGATAAATCTCTTGATTGATTGTAGCCTGCCATGTCGAGACTGTAGTTGACTGATATTCTTTGGTGGTGACATTTCCATTATAGCCTTGACCTTAGCAGGATACACTTTGATACCCTTTTCTGACACTACGTATCTTAGGAGTTTTGCTGATGTAACCCCAAACGCACATTTCTTAGGATTTAATCTAGCATTGAACTTCTCCAGCCTAGTAAACATTCTATCTAGGATCTATAGATTCCCTTCTCTAGTATATGACTTTGCTAGTATATCATCTACATAATTTTCTATAAAGGTATGCATCATGTCATGGAAGATGGTGGTGATTTCCCGTTGATATGTGGCCCCTACATTTTTCAACCCGAAGGGCATGACATTCCAGTAGAATGTGCCCCATGGACATGTGAATGTGGTCTTCTCCTGATCTTCTAGTGCTATCTTGATTTGGTTGTATCTTGAAAATCCATCCATTAATGATAACATGGCATGTCTAGCTGTTAAGTCTACAATAAATGCAATGTTTGGTAAAGGAAAATCATCCTTTGGGAATGCCTTCTTCAAATCTTTGAAATTAGTACATATTCTGATACTGTTATCTAGTTTAGAAACAAGTACAATATTAGAAATGCACTCAGCGTAATCAATAGATCTAATGAATCTTGCATCTAACAACTTTTTCAACTCTATCTTTACCAACAAGGTGATATGCGGATGCATTTTTCTTAGTTTTTGCTTCACAAGTTTTATCCCAGATGGTAGAGATAAATGATGCATTAGAAGATTTGGATCTAACCCTGGCATATCAAAGTAAGATCAAGCAAAGTTGATGTGTCTGTCTTCAAAGAACTTGATGAATTCTAGTTTTTCTTGTTATTTCATAGATGTTGCCAAATGTAGAATTTTTTCCTTCTCAGTTATGCCACGATTGATAGACTGTGTAGGCTCCATCAATACTAATGATCTTTCATGATAGTGTTCTGAAAGGGTGTCAAATCTCCCATCTTTTGGTGCCTCAAAGAGGTTTTCACCATCAGTTGTGTTCTTTATTTTTACTTTTTTGAGATCTAATGCTGCCATTGAATGGTTTTCACCATTAGATCCATTATTCCTATTTTCAATTTTACAACTGGAAAATTTGACACCCTCCTGATTCAAATTATCGTTATGAGATTTATGAGTAGAACTTGTGTCAGGTGTGTCACTACAAAGAAAATTAATGATAGCATCATCATTCACAAAGATAGGTACATCAACAGGTTTAGTTGGTTCCCAATTGATAAGTTTAGGATGTATTAAAGGTAAAAAGTCATCAGATTGATTAGGGTAAATGACAATGAGAGTTCCTATAGAAATGTTGTCAAAATTATTAGTGGTGATGTCAAGGTCTATGATATTACTCTCCTCCAAATCATTTATCTCACTCGATATCTATTCATCCTCACTTGAGTCATCGATATTTTGTGATCCAAATACAAGGGGTCTAGTCCCTGAACTTTGTCCCTCCTCACGTGTGGGTGCATACTCTTTTATAACATCAACTTGTATGTCCTTGTCTGATATTTCTTATAAAGAATCCCACTCATACTCATTAGAATCTGTTTCATAACTTTCTCTCATTTCAAGGATCCTTTCAACAACTTGATGAGTGATTTCTTCTTTTGTTTCCCTTGTATAACCTAGTCCTATTTTGTCTTTTGGCTGGAAGCAGGAGGGTCCACATGCCCCTTCTTTTCCATAGTCCCGTCTTTCAGCCCATTTTCTTAGCTATTTTTCCTACATATGATCCACTTATGCTACATTTGTCAATGGGTGATGCCTTCATCTCAGATATTAACTGAGGATGGCCCTTTATCTCAGATTATCTCAAGGTACCTACCACAACATATTATCAAAAACCAGTGGTAGTTGTGATGATCATGTGCTATTAGATGGTTAATCATGATCCTGGAGACGGTAGAAGTTGTAAAAGACAGAGATATCCCAATAAGGCCTTCCAGCTTTTGTCTGTTAATCCAGATCTTTCTTGAAATTGTTGTGATAGAGAACAGCTGACCCTTGCTGTTTGAGTGAGGCAATAATGACACCATCTTTGATCAGTCATTTTCTCAACCCACTGATATCATCATTAATAACCAGCGTCATGTCTGTGACTACATTGTGATTGTTGTAATCAATGAATACCATCCATCAATCTGAAACCAAACACCAAGATAATATATATGAATCCATGGACATTTCAAGAGTATATTATATGTCAACTTTTTTTCTAGCACTTGGAAAACTATATTCTTCACAATTGGTCCTACTCGAATAGGCAACAAGATCAATCCTTTGGAGGATCTCTCTTCTTCATCATAGGATTTTATTGTTATTTTCCTTCTGGCATCAATAGCATTATCAGAATAACCTAGTGCATAGATCAATTTTAAAGTGCAAATGTTTAAACTAGCTCCACTATCTATTAGGACACATTTAACATGATGTTTATGGATTAAAACTTCTATATGAAGGGTTTCATTATGTGGATGATTAAGTGATACATCCTCTTGTTCGGAAAATGATAGACAATGAGGCCTGGTCAAATGTCCCACCATAGCTTAGAATTGACAAACATGTAAGAGACCAGGTGTCTCTCAACCCTAACTTCTGACGAAGATGCAATTTTTTGTTTGTTTTGTTGATTTTTGAGTTTTTTTGTGGTTTTTTGCAAATAAAGAGATAATGCAATTTTGCAAGGAAATACTTGGAAAATTAAGATAAAATACCAGAGCTCTAAATATGAAATAATATAGCCTAAAATCTAATGCCAGATGATTTATTGATCTTTCAAAACAATTACAACTGTGAGATTTAATCATGCAAATAAAAATGCAAGCTATTTATTGAAGAACCTGAATCAGCTTGCAGTCGCCTAAAAAGGAGTATGAGATGGTACGGTTGAATGAAGTAATACAATCTCCCACCTCGAATTCCGTGCAAAAGCTCCAGAAACCCTAGGCATCCAAAATGATGAAGCTAGAAGACCAAAAGACAAGGTGTCTTAGTTTGTAGGAAAAGTGTGACCCTTGTTGTAAAAGTATGACCTAAACCAGCAATAGAGAAATCTGTACCATCTTTAAATTTGTGCTAGATGCTAGATAAATCATTGTCAATGAAAAAGATTCACTACTGGAGATAAATCGGCCCAAACTCTGAAGAGAAAATTCACAATAAGCTTTGTAATGACCTCTGAATGAAGCCACTCAACTGACAAGCTTCAACTAGTATTTCACAGCCTCAGTATTTATGATTTCAAAGAGCCCGAATGTTCTCCAAAATCCAATGTTTGTAGAAACCCTTTTTTCACAAACCCCAATGCTCTTAGAGAGAAATAAAGACAAATTAGAATAGTCATGAATAATGAGTTCGATTTTCCTTGAAGTGAAATATATATCTTCTCTCAATAAGTCAACCCAAAAAAGAAAGTAAATGAGCATTTAAAATATTAATTAAATCGCGCCTCTTGACTTAGGCCAATTAATTAATAAAATGGTGTTCCTTTTTAAATGAGTATTAAAATTCATTTAATATTAATTTCTCTCCTTTATTATAAAGTATTAAATACTTTATAATTTTCCATTAATAATTAATTTAATATTTCATTGAAGTGACTTTATATTATGTCAAATTAATAACTTTAATAATTATCAAATGCTCCAATAATTACTGTTTGCTCATCAAATCATTAAACTGGGTCAAAACCGAAATGACCAACTGAACCAAGTGCCCTGCCAGAAATAGAAACTCCTGCCTGCCTGACTTACTATAAATAGTAAGTGCCTGGAATATTACTTTGGAAGTGTCTACCAAGGCCCAAACCTGAATCAATTGATGGAGTAATGTTCACAAACGTAGGATAACTGCCACAAATAACCCTCTAAACACATCTATCAGCCTACAAGGGTCTGAATGATAAGCTAACCCTTGAATCAACTGTACTGCCTAGGAATGGGACATTACAAAACATATAAATTGTTGGGTATTGTGGTGGCTACAAGACCTTGTTTCAAAACTTCCTTATGGAATGGTGATATTTTAAGGAGTTCCAATATTGATATCTATGCTGGTATTTTTTGTAGTTAATCAACTATGTTGTATTGATTTGAAGGGGGAGCAGTTGTTTTAGATGCAACTCCTTTCAATATTACCATGGATTTCCCCCTTGTTGTCACATTGACTAGTTGGTAGTCTTGCTTTTCGCTAGTTTTTATGACATTAATCTAATTGTTGGATGTGTGTATGTTCAGGATCATGTTTAGTGATATGATGTCATTGATTCCAACATTATCAGTTTGATTATCTATGACGCCATTCTTCTCAACCTTAGAAATACAATGAATAGTATTGTCATTAATGTAGTTCACATTCTTACCTTTATTGTTTGTAGAAAAATACTCTCCCTTTTCATAATTTGGTAAAGGATTTTTAAATGAACTGTGATCATTGTTCATTTGATGTCCTTCTACGAATACTTTCTTGTTGTCAATCAAATCTTATACTAGATAGCACTATTTTAGTCTAATGAACTCACCAAACCAATGTCTCAACTGTCTGAGAACTAGAAAACCAGATATCACCAATAACTCCTCATCCTATAAAAACTATACTAAAGTTCTATTATATATTAAAGATGAGAAATATCACAAATCCAACTAGAATCAGGTAGTCCTCAGAATGAGCTATCCAACAAATATAATTTTAATATGTATTTGTTTTTTTAGTTTTATTAAACATAGGTTTTCATCAAAAATGAAGGTCTCTATTCGTTATTTTGAAAATAGTATCATCAAAAAATGAAAAATATGAGTACCTGAGTATTTAAAGTCCTTGATCCAACAAAAAAATAAATTGAATTTGATTACCCATAAGTTATGTTGCTACCATCAATATGTTCAAATTGTACTGGTTTGACTCGAAACTTGATTAAAGAAAAATACTAATAAAAAACTATCTAACCAAGTGGAAAGCACTATATTTTAGTTACAAATCTAAATTTGAAAGAATTAGAAATATATCGCTCATAAAAAGCATGTATTATACGGCAGTGTCACTTTTTAAAAATGTTGTTTTATGAAAAAACCAGTTTTTCTGGGAGATGGAAAAAGAAGTGCAATTTGATTCCAAAAAAATTGAAAAGAAATATTTTTAGAATCTACAGAAAAAATATGATGAGACTCTAGTTTGCATCCTTCAAATTCCTCACGGTTTAGCCACTATAGGTGCCCAAATGTGAAGATTTAGTTAAAAATAATAATTTCAATGTCCAGTTTGGCCAAAAATTGTAAACCACTATTGTGGGATCACCCACTGCTTACAATCATTTGTTTTATGTCCTTTATTTTTATGAAAGTTGCAATAGTCAACATCATTCTATCAAGATGGTTTTACTTTTGGTTCCCAATTTCTTGCTTCAGGTAAGGTGATAAGTTCATTTGCAATAAGTTCGCTCATTGTTGATTCTAGTTTTTCTCCCAATGGTGTGAATCTTCATCAATTTGATGGTATTTGATATGATTGTGGTTTATATTCTCCATTGTTTGGATTGTTATTTTGATTGACACTTTGATTGATACTTTGGTCATCATTTTGATTGGTTTTTGCAGTAGTTTTCGTCAAATTAAATATTGGTTTCACATTTTGTGTCATTTGTAGCATCATTGTTTCTAGTATTTCTATTCTTTTTCCAAAACTTAGGTTTATCATTGTTGCCATAGTGATTTGAGGAGTTTTTATTGTTTGATCCTTAATTGTAATGTTTTATCACCCCTCTTTTGAACAAGGCTTCTTCAATCTTGAGCCTATTTTCAATCACTTTCTCAAATGTAGGTGGACATTGTAGTTCAAGCCTATAGTTCATGTCATCAGTTAGGTTGTCAATGAATAGTTCCATCTTTTCTTCTTAAGGTATAGAACAAGGATATCTAGCAAACAACCATCACCATCATTTTAGAAATGAGAGGAATGTTTCACCTTTCTTTTGTTTCATTTTGTAAAGGTCTTTTATTGTTACCTCATGTTGAATATTAAAGGAAAATTGTGAGATAATCTTGCTAACTAGTTCTTCAAAAGATCGAATTCCTGGTTGTAGTTTAGAAAACCATTCCATACATTGACCTCCTAAGCTCCTTAGAAATAACCTAATTTGATAAGTGTCTTCTTGTGCAAATTCTAAACTCATGGTTCTAAATTCCCTCACATGATCAATTGGGTCCATTTTACCATTGTACTTGTCATATTTTGGAAATTCTCAATGTCTAGGAACTGGTATCATGTCCACACTTGGATCAAAAGGATAAGGACAAATTTCCTATAATGAGTACATTTTTGTGGTTCCCTTTTGCATATCTTGAAGTTGTTGCAAGTTTTGCATTTGATGTGTTAGGGAAACCACTTGATATGTGTTTTGTGGTTTAGTATCTATTCTGACAGGTGCTTCTTTTAATCGTTTGATATCAAAATATTTCAGAAGTTTTGCACCTAGTTCAACTAGCATCAAAAGGTATTTTTCCATATCTTGTTCTAAGACTTTTTCCATAAATTTATGAAAATTGGGATCTTGTTGTGCTATTTGAATGTCCTCTTGGATTATTTCATTTGCATCATTTTGGTTTAGTCTGTGAAAGGGGTTTTCTTTAGCCATGGTGTTTGGTGTTTCAATTTCCTTTTCTCTAAGTTTTTTTCTTTGTAACCTAGTCAAAATTGGCATACAAGTGTTTGTTATCTTTACTAAACTTTTATCTTTTTGTTTGGATTAGTGTCAATGGTATTCACTTAAGTCAAATAGAATGATAAATTCTATTGATGAGACTAAGTTAAAAAATTTATTAGTTTGTTTCATTTCATGATTGTAGGATGACAAAATCCTAATAAAGAAACTTAATGTAATAATCCAAAATTTGTGTTTGATTTAGACACTTTAAGGTTGCAAGATCTTGGTTTAATTTGATAAATTTTGGCTTGTAAGGTCCTATTTTCCCAAGTTTAAGACACTGTTTGGACTGTGAAAATGTTTATGTTCTGTCGAAAACCTAAGTTCTGATGTTAACTGTCTGAGAGGGGTTTCAAATAGCTCTATGTTTTCTTGTTCTATGGATGCGCTATAATAGAGGGAAAATGCACTAAAATGGACTATGTATGCTCTAAAAGATATGGTGAATGTGTTGTCAAACAGGGTATATGCACCAAAACAGACTATGGATGCGCGCCAAGATACTGGTAAATTATGGTGATAGACTGTGCAAATGTGTTATAAGATAAAGCAAATGCTTAAAACAGTGGTTGTATGCACTATTTGGACAACAGATGAGCTACAAGACTAGGTGGATGCACTAAAATAGACTGTGTATGTGCTAAACTAGAAGTTGTTAGTACGTTCATAGTGTTATCCATTTGTTCTAGTTTTTCTCAGTAAAAGGATTGATTTCAAGGTGTAATTTTCTAAACCATGAACATTTTGACAAGGTATTTTGTTGTTAAATCACTGAATTTGTTGATCTAATTGGATGATAACCTTGAAAGATAACTTCACACACATAAGCCATATTGTAAACAACTGTTTCAGAAATCTATGTATTAAACATGTAGTGAGTGTTCTAGAATCTGGTCTAATTTTTTCAATTTCCATAGGTTTTGACACAAATACAAATAGTTCAAGCACTTTTCTATTTCAAGTAGGTCACTTAGAATATCACAGCCCACAACTTGCAACTATGTCAGCTCACATAGCCTTGTCACCCCCTAGAGGGCATTCGTGTTTTTTCCTTTCCCAAGTCTTAACCAAAGTTGAATCCTCCACTTTTGGCTAGGGTATTTGATAGTTATATGGTGAGTGTCTTGGGGGTAGATTCTTCCCTCCCTTTGCACCGTGATATAAAAAGTGTTCGGAAAGTCATACAGTTGGATTCTACACTAAAGTTCGTAGATATGGTATTCATTCGGAGTGGCAAATGATAAACTTCCTTAGAAGACCTCCAAATCTTTAGAACAAAGATTTTGGGGATGGTTATCTTGCACACTTATATTGAATTGTGGGTTTCCCCAAATTTACTTTTGATTATAGTGGGTGGAAAACCTGGTTTTGATTGTTCCCACTTAGGTCGTTCTCGTAGGGTGAGTACTTTTTCCCACTACAGTAGGCCTTCTAAAGGATTTTAAAAAGTATACAAAGTGAGTCTAGCATTCTGATCACCTAGTGAAGGGGAGAACATAGGCCTATCACTTCAACCACAATAGACAAGGTGTTCAATTAATCCTTTACTTAATCTAGATGCAATATTTTAAACAAAGGAAAAACAATAATTGAAATAAATCCTTGCAAGTATCATTAGTAATTTATGAGAATTTTGTCTTTGAAGGGCATATGTTTTCCAACTATCTTTGACAAGCATATTTCACACCTGGAACACATAAAACAATGATTAGAATTCGTATTTTTAAAATTTTGCAAAAGTAATCAGATGTGTCACAACAATGGTTAGATGTGCCAAAACATGTCAATGCACTAAAATAATGGATCTATGCACTAAAGAAATTGATTGATGCGCTAAAAGAATAAGTTGATGCGCCAAATTAAAACCCCCTAATTGATGAAACAAAAAAAAACTTTGATGTGCCAGAACAGTCGTCGGATGTGCTAAAGTATTTGTTCGATGCATCAGAACAGTGCTTGGATGTGCTAAAGTATCTGTCGTATTTGACATAAAATCTCTCGATTGCACTAAAAGAAAACACGTCAGAAGCCTGCAAGTGTGCTTTTCAAAAAAAATGTTAAAAATGGGGTTTTTGTGCCCCACGGTGGGTGCCAATTTATGTGTGAGTAAATGATAATCAACACAATCAATAAGACATTATATCAAAGATTCAAACAACAATTAAACTAATTTAAAGCCAAAATCTATTGAAAGCATCATATTTCTCTCTATCTCCAAAGATTTATTAAGTCACTCGACTCTCATATTTTGTAAGCATTATGACTCTTAAAATGTCAATCTAGATAATGAGATGCTACTAAATGCAATAATTTAATCCTATATGATGATTGATAAATGATAATGATGAAACTACTGTAATCTAAATTGACATGGGCACTTGATGAAAGAAGTTATAGTAAACTATGATACAGCTAAATGAAAAGCCATGATATAGATTCTATTCTAAAATACTTGCTATTTATATTGCTAAATGATAATTGCTCATTTATAAGATGCTTGATTGCTCAATTGGTATTTCTGTAGAGTAAGTTTGCACAAAGTTGGGATCCTTTTCTTATAGACAGAGGATGTATTTATAGATTCTCAGCAGCACATATGTGAAGGGAAAGCAAAGCAAAGGTCTGGATTTGATCTGAAGAATTGAATGGTGAAGGATGAAGAACCCTGAGCTTATTATGGATATTGTTCCTCCCCACAAAAACATTCAGCCAGATGATAGAAAGAATCAATGGAAGAAGATGAAGAAGTTCTACAAATTTGTCTGCAATTTGTCTTGAAATTTTCCTTTGAAGGTTGAGATGAATTAAATTAGACATAACATATCTAATTTGGTAGGTGAAATATTAATTAGCTGTAGAATATGCTTTTAATTTGAATATTTTTGGATTTATTCAAATTTAGGAAGAAATAACAATTATTAAATAAAACAACTATTTGATATTGTTTATTTAATAAAAGAGGGATAAATAAAAACTATAGAAGTTTGATTATTTAATTAAGAGGGAATAATTAGAAGAATATAAATGGAATAGAAGAATTAAAGAAATGAACTATATAAGTAAATAATTTTATTTATTCAATAGTAGATAAATTTAAGGTTAATTAATCAAATAAATCGTATTTAATTAATTAGATTATTCAGACCATTTTTAGGTGCATACACAACCTAGCTTTAATAAAGTAGGTGTATCAAATTTTGTGAGCCCACAAATATATACTATCTATCAATGGGTGAGTAGCTAGGGAATGCAGATTCATGGACCACCTATGCACCCCTTACCTTGAAGGCCAAAGCCTTTCCCAAAACAAGTTTTGTTTCTCCAAGTTGAAAGCATGGTGTGAGTAACTTCTTAGGCCTAACTAGTATCCAATGCATCACAAAAGAAGATGATTGATCGGCCTTAGACTATGATTGAATAATGGTCACTACATGTTGTTTGACTAACTGCCAATGTCTCCCTTTGGATTCAGGACATGGACTAACTGTCTCCCGTGGATTTGTTCATCTTTGACATTTGTATCAAACGTTAAAAGATCAATCTTTTGACGCAACAACAAACATGTTCCAACAAATGATATCAAAATCGTGGTCACTGGGTCAAATCCCTTCAAGTGATGCTAAGGAAGGATTGTTAGACTAATCACTAACATCTGCCTTCAGATTCGAAACATGGACAATAAACCAAATTTATAGATGAAAGAAAAAATGTCAAACAGAGAAAGGGGGTAACGCACTCTCCACGAAAAGGTGTAGTGCTACCACTATTTTTTAGTACTGAATTCTCTAGTGTCCGTAACAAACTTAAAAGGACTTAGCGCTAGGGTGTTTGTACTAATGAGAAATTCGCTAAAATCCAGTCTAATATATGACCCAGTTTTTATCATCATGTATTAATTGTACAAGTATTTATTGGTTTGTGCGAGGTACACTTTTTCAAGCTTCTTGTTCGCTTCGACTTCATTGGTGATTGCAGTCCCCGTCTTCCGTCCCCCATCCCCAAAGAGAAATGGCCGAAATACCATAAAACAACTTACTGTCTTTCTTTGCAGCATAAATGGAACTATGCACTGGACGTGTGTTCAAAGGATGGCATGATGAACCCGTCCAATTCTCACCTCCTTACAAATATATTCCTCTCTGATCAGTACCATGGAGCAGAGAACTAGACAGAGGAAAATCGCCGTTCACCTGCATGGCATGCACTGTTTAGCACTATTATATTTTTTTCAAGGACTACTCAAATTGAATTGTTGCTGAAAGTGTGTAGGTATGACCGTATTCTGTGGTATGGAAAGGGATTGAAACAGGTCTCTTATGAAAGAGAAGACTTCAGACTTTCTGACCATAGACCAGTTAGAGCAATCTATTTGGCAGAAGTTGAAGTCTTCAGCAACCAAAATGTGAAGAAAACCCTGGGATTATCTACCACAGTGCCACAAATGTCAAATATACTTGCCATGGAAATCCCGAACCGCCATTTAAGGGTGGTATGGGGTAATCATATTGATTTATACTACTTCACTTGTAGTTACAATGATATCTGATCTTGTAGTGTCATACTGTATAGGGGAGAGGATTCAGTAGTTGAGCACCCTAACTTCGCACTTCTCAAAATCTTACATGGAAATTTCAAATCACTCCCAAATTTTTACAGCAGCTTACTTGGCAAGTCCCCTGCTTATAACTAAGGTTTCAGGGCCACACCATCAAATATGATGCCATATCAGCATGCCTTTTATTAAGATGTCCAAAAATACCCAAAAAAAGTGACACTGATAACTTGTCCACTAAATCATGTTTTATTGGTGTGCTGATGTGGCATCACATAATTTGTTGTTTTTTAGATCTAAGGAATACATTTCATTCAATTATGGGTAGTGATCATCAACACTTAACAACTTCAAAGTCACAACTATTGGTCCAATATTGTTAAAAATATTGGACATTAAATCAACAAATGCTATAACTACTATTGGAACATGCTCAGGTACTGGGTCCTCTCCCCTAGATGTTACACAGTCTCAATAAGATCAACTCTGATGCTATAGCTAGTGTAGAGCAGAGCCTTCTACCAATTCTAAATGAGGTCCAAGCAAATAATAATTTGGAATTTGGTTATACGCTGAATCAAGAAATAGATACATAGGAAAAAGAAAATGACCTCAAAGTATGGTAATTAATGAACTTAATATTTTCTTCTTTTCTCCCCCTAAATGTCAATGGATATGCAGACCAGAATGAAGATATACTTGGAGCGAGACATTATTAAAAAATATGGGTCAATATTGGGTCAGGCGGCAGTTAATGGATCACAACTCTTATATCATTTAGAAGGTTATAGAAGTTGTATGTGACTGTGATTTTAAAGTAGTTAGTGTTGATAATGATTATTCATAATTGAATGAAATATATTTCTTAGATCTAAAAAGCAACAAATCATGTGATGCCACATCAACACACCAATAAAATATGATTTAGTGCACAACTATCAGTCCCCCTTTTTTAGCCTTTTTGGACACTTGGACAAAAAAGCATGCTGATGTGGCATCAAATTTGATGATGTGGCCCTGAAACCTTGGTTATAAGCAGGGGACTTGTCCAGTAAGCTGCTGTAAAAAATTGGGAGTGATTTGAAATTTTCACCTATGATTTTGAGAAGCACAAAATTAGACTGCTTAACTACTGGGTCCTCTCCCCTATATCTTTATAATAGCGTGTGTTCATCAGCTAAATTGTTATGAATAAAGAGAATCAATCTGTCAAAATCAATTCACTTGATTATGTGATAAAGATGATAATATTTATTTATACTATCCATCAGCATTCAAATTTGAATACATCTATTAAATTTTAAATCTCTCGAAAATATAAAAGAACGACATTCACAAATTATATGAATTTTTTTTATTTTTTTTATTTTTTTTCGTCGTGGGTAGGTAATTGTTTAGTGCGGACAAGAAATCATCATAGTTACGCTTCAATTTGCTTTCCAAGCTCTACGAGGAATATTCTTATTAATGGTGTGTGTTGGTGTTAAGACATAGATGCAGACGTGATCAATTGTTTTAGTCCCCGTGACCTTTAGCTAGTTGATGTTTCACTCTATTTCATAGGCTGAAATTGTGAAGAATTTGGTTTTATCCTTCCTTTTAAAATATCTTACATGTCCCATCCACGATCACTAAATTGAAATCAATTCATACCTTTTCAAACTTAATGAAAATGTTTGTGATTTTAATATAATATTAGAGTAAATATCAACTTCAAAATTCATGTCATTTTGTAGTCATAGTATATTGGTGTGAAATGTTACAATGTAAATATAGAATATAAATAGATTTTTGTTTTTTTAAACTGTAAGTGTTTGTTTTAAATTAAAGTGTACTAAAATATTAAAGTGGGTTATTTATTTTCTATTAAAAAATTAAAATGTTATTTGTAGAAAGGAGAGAAAAGATGTAGAGAAGTTAAGTTTTTCTATAATTAAGATTGATTTATTGTTTTGATTTGGAGTTACATAAATTGTCTAAATTGGATTTTGAAATTTATATAAATTATGGATCTTTACCTTCAACATCTATGTTAGGAGAATATCATCACACGCAATCCCATTTCTTTTGGTGTGGTACTTCCCATATGGTTGTAACAATTCCTTGTGGCTACAATGATGTCATGTACAATTGTAATTCTATCCTTTCTAACTCTAGAGTCAATAGATTGCATTCAACCTACACTATTTGGGAAAAAGTGGTGTTGTACACACCTTTGGACGCTTGTCTTGAGGAGGTTGAATTTCAAGACTTCTTCAATGACAATCAAGCCCCACAAAGATTTGAAAATATTGAAACAAGGGATCCTTAGGAACTATGCAAAGTATTTAAGGTAGTGTGTAAGTACAAGTAGAGTAATGAATTTTGGTCACTTATGCTTGTGTTTTTGCCTAATATTACTTAATCTTTTTTCTTTCTTAATCATGTCCATTTTAATTATATTTATCATTTACTTTAATAAATATTTTTTGTGGCATCTTATGATCATTTGGGAAAGGATAACAATGTGAATTAGAGTGAAAATTTGGCATCAGAATTGGAAAAATTTCACTCTCTAAATGTTGGGTATACAATCATGCACAATTCTCTCTTGGAGATAGAACCACAAATATGGTGGCATCAAGGGTACTCAAATGGTCCAAGCTCAAGTAAATTTGACTTATGGGTATGTGCAGGATCATAATGGGCCAAAAAGTGGCAATATGATGGGTATGTGGCTGACGACTATTTTTTAACCCAAATTTGATGAAATGAAAAGGGTTTTTAAAGGAGATTCTTAGCTTTCCACTGATATAAATTATGTTTTACTTTGAATTTAATAAGTAATTATTATTCATTTTCTATTCAAATTACGACTAAAGTCCTGATTGAAAGGTTGATTGAAAAACATATATAGCTTTCAAACGGTATCACATTTTTTGAATCCAAAACATGCATCACATTCTATGTTTTGCATACTATAGGATTACAAAAAAGAAAAATTGAATTTCATCAAGTTTTGACCAAGTTAAGGTGGTCAGACATATGAGTTTTTTATTTTTTTTAAAAGTTGTAATAAAAAATTCATAATTAATTATTTACTTGGAAAAAAATTACAAAAAATATGCATCACATCGGGGCATGAGTCCTTTACTTATATCTAAAATCTTATAAAAAAAATATTATCATTTTATTGTGGTTAGGGTGGTCAAACAAACACCTACTTCTTATCTTTTCCCTGAAATTTAAGTACAACTACATTGAAATTTCAAATTTTCACCAAATAGATTTTTTTTTTTTAAACAAACCTAGTAGTTTAGAAACTACATTCAATTCGCTACAGATTCTATTGTTACATATTTTTAAAATAATATAGATAACTTATTGTAATCTTTATGTTAGGTTGCCTAACTCTAATTTTTCTAAATTTTTTGCCACTTAAGGGCCTATTTTTTCCATGATGATCCTGCACATACCTTATAAAAAGTTAAGAAGACTAGAGGTGTAGTGGATTGTGGGATCAAGGTCAAATCATATGCCAAATGATCATAAAAAGTGGTTTTTATGTTTGGAATGAACAAATGCAAATTTAAAATACCTATACAAAACCTAAGAATACTTAATGTAGAGCTAAGAAGGCATAAAGTACAACATATGCTTAGATAAAATCAAACTCTATACCTACTTGTTGAATAGATATGCTCTTTGATGTGGTTGAATGTGATTGCAACCAATAAGTATGCAAGAGTCATTCCAACATCATGCAGCTACAGTTTCTCCTCTGCATGATGTCATTGAGGATGACGATTGATTTAAAAATGTATGGATGATAAGATGGGATTCAATTATAATGGATCGTTGGGATAAATATAAAAATATGAATGTTTGAGATTAAAGATGAATGGATGGCTAAGATGCAAGTGTTGACTTTTTGTGGGATACCTTGGTTCAATGAATCTAGATAGATTTTGTAGGTTAGTGGATAAGGTGGATTTTATTAAATATTTTAATATGAATATGACATGATTTGTCTTATTAGTGGGGATCAAATTAGGATTTGGGACTTTAGACTATTTTTCTATCGGTTCAACCCTCAAGGGTTTTTAGCCTGGCCTGAGTTAGAAGAGGCCACAAATGGGGGACCTCCTCCTGGGTAAGAACATAGACGAACAGTCCCATCCTATGAGCATAGTAGCCCAGCAAGGCATCAGGCCCGCAAGAACACCACCCCAACAAAGGATTGGACCTTAGGCTTGAATGTCTGGCACAAGGCATGAACACCAATAGCAGCCTCAACGTTGCGGTTCAAGCCTACAAGCACATTGGACCAGCAAAGGAATAGTGCCTGCAATATTTATACTACTTCGCCTGTAGTTCGTACAATGAAATCTGATCTTCTAGTGTCATACTATACAGATGTTACATGGCCTCAATAAGATGAACTCTGATACTATAACTAGTGTAGAACATAGCCTTCTACCAATTCTAAATGAGGTCCAAACAAATCATAATTCGGAATTTGGTTCAATGCTGAATCAAGAAATAGATATATAGGAAGAAGAAAATAACCTCAAAACCTATGACAATTAATGAAATTATTTCAGCAGGACTAGGGTCTTCTCTCCTTTTTTCTCCCCTAAATGTCAATGGATATGCAAGTTTGTGATGTTCAGTACTTCTTCTGGTGTCCAAACCGCAGACCAGAATGAAGATATACTTGGAGCGAGACATCATTAAAAAATATGGGCCAATCTTGGGTCAGGCGGCAGTTAATAGATAACTCCTCTTACATCATTTAGAAGGCTATAGAAGCTGTATGTGACAGGGATGATGGAGGCCTTCTACCATACAAGAACATAAAAGCTATCTATCATATAAGTAGAACCACCAAGAGTTGTTAAAATCTGTAAATATAAGCATATACTTGCCAGTATTGAGGAATGGGAGGCTCACTGGGATAAAGCTTAGCATTTTATGTAGGAGCACATCATGGGTCCTAATACTAAAACTTGCTTCTAAAGACCCTACAACAGTAGAAGTGTTCAAAGTGAGTCAGAATTTTTGGAGTGAGCATACATGTAACGCAATATATATGTCTATTCCATCCTTTCTCTATTCAGTTGGACCTGCCAAATAACTCATTGGAACTTCTACTTTTCGACATTATTGACTCTTGCAAACCTTGTTTTTGCCTTATAAGGTAATGAAAATATAAGTTGAATGAATTGAAAAGTCGCTGTGCTATTAAAGGATAAAGTTGGATTGTATGTCAATTTCTGAACTCTTTACATTTTCTACAAGGCATCTGGCATTCCAAATTATATGAGCTCGGGGAGCAGGTATTCCAAGGAACATCTATTCATGGACAAGGGAGTTTTTATAAAATGGGATCTTTACTTTTTTTAATATAAAACATCATGAGGAAGCATATATTTAAAACAGAGGACGTAATCACTTAACTTGTTATGAATAGGGGGAACCAATCTATCAAAATCAGTTCAGTTTATTATGTCTACTTGATAAAGATGATAATTTTTGTTCATACTATCCATCAACATTCAAATTTGATTACGCCATCCACTAACTTTTAAATCTGTCGACAATATAAATAAACCATACTTATAAATTATAACAATAAATCATCCACTAATATTCAAATCTCCAAAAATATGAGTGAACCAGATTCATAAATTATGACAGTAACAGCCATGGTTAAAAAATATTAGAAGAAATCAACATGGTTACGCTTCCTTTTGCTTTTCAAACTATACGAGGAATATTCTTATTAATGGAGTATCTTGCATTTAAAACATAAGTGCAGACGTGATCAATTGTTTTAGTCCCCGTCTCCTCTGTTAAAGCTTTCTCTAAGCTAAAAAGTTATTTAATTTGTAAAGATTTTGGTTTTATCCATCCTTTTTTAAATCTTACATGTCCCATCTACTATCACTAATTGAAACCAATTCATACCTTTTTAAACTTACTTAAGCTTTAATATAAAAACAATTAATATAATATGTGAGTAAATATCAAATTCAAATTAATATCATTTTCTAGCCATACTATATTGGTGTGAAACGTCACGAGCTAGGGAAGAAAAATCAAATGATCTTACATAAGTATAAATATAAAATAAAGATATTTTTTTTTGTTTTTATAAGTAAATGTTTCATTTTAACTTAATTAATTTAGAATTTAAGTTAGAATATAATAAAATATTGAAGTAGGTTTTTTATATTTTATATTAAAAAATGGAAGGTTGTTTGATGAAAGGAGAGAAAAATTATAGAGAAGTTTAATTTTTTTGATAATTGAAGTTGATTTATTTTGATTTGGAGTTATATAGATTGTCTAAATTTAGTTTTAGAATTTACACACTCTGGATCTATATCTCCAACCTATAGCCAGTGGAATACCATTGCACACAATCCTATTTATTTTAGTGTGGTAGTGTCTATATGGTTATAATAATGTCTTGCGACTACAATGGTGTCATGTACGATTGCAATTCCATCCTTTGTAACTCTAGAAACTAGCATCTGCATCTGTCTGCCACTATATGGAAAAAGGTGGTATAGGCACCTTGGAGGCTTGTCCTTATAAGATTGAATTTCAAGAATTTCTTTAATAATGACTGCCTTATCAAGTATTTGAAATATTAGTAGGTAAGGGATCCTTAGAAATGTACAAAGTATTTGAGATAGTGTGAGTCAGTGTTAAGTAGAGCAATGGCTTTTGGTCACTTGTGCTTGTGTTTTTGCCTAATGTTACTTAATCTTTTGTCTTTCTTAATCATGTCCCTTTGATTATAATTATTATTTACTTTAATAAATAGTTTGCAGACCATTTATGTTCATTTGGGCATGGGAAAGTATAGTAATGTGAATTGGAGTGAAAAACTGGCATCATGATTGTAAAAAGATACATCCTTTAAATATTTGGGATGTAATAATGCATAGTTCTATCTTGGAAATAGAACCACAACATTATGGAATCTAAGGTACTTGAATGGTCTAAGCTCAAACTAAGTTGAGTTATAAATGGTTAAGAAGACTAGAGGTGTGGTGAATTGTGGGATCAAAGCCAAATTATAGGTCATATAAGGTGGTTGTTGTGTTTACAACACTAGATTTAAAATGAACAATAGGAAAATAATAGAAATATAACAAACCTATAACAAACCTAAGAATACCACATATAGAGCTAATAAGTTATCAAATATAATATATGCTTAAAGAAAACCAAATGTTATAATTTCATGAATAGACATGCCCATTGATGAATAGAATGTATGAAGACATATGCAGAGTCATTAGAATGTCCTGGGCCAGAGGTAATTAATTTAATTAATTAAGTTGTCCAAAATAATGATTTTCAAGAGGATGACTAATTAGTTACTTTAATTAAATCAATTAGTGGTATTAAGTTAATTAATTATAAGGTTATCAAATAAAATTAAAATTAAAAGGTGACCTTATATTTAATTAATTTAATAAAGTGACTTGATTTTAAAATATATTATAAAGTCACTTAAATAAAATAAAAGAATATTCTAGAAGCTTTTGGAGAAATTGGGGAAAAAAGAATAAATAGACATCTTGGGCTTCTTTCTTGGCAGGCAGATTTGGATGTTGTTGTTGTTTCATCTTGTGGAGCCTAGGGTTTCTGCAGATTGCTTCTTATCATAGGAACAGAACTTCCTATTGATAAGCAATTTTGAGGGGTGTGAAATATCACCCTAATTATTGCAACTCGTGGAGAGGTTACTTCAGACTTCTCATTGGTACAAAATTAGTGGCCAAGGGCCAATTTTGTATGGTTTGATTGATACTTGCATTGGAGACATTTTGGAATGAATTGAGTCTTCATCGATTTGCATTTGAAGATGGAATTGGTTTCTTGCATAGATTGATTTAAATATCAGTAATTTCTAGATTTCATAGCAGCTAGGAGGTGCCATCGAATTTATTCATGGAGGCTCTTGTGTGCAGTGATTTTCTTCTCTAATTGGAGCGCTCTCTTTATGGACATCTTATGGTGGTTTTTGGAGCTTAAGAAGTAACTTGGAGGCAGTATATTATTAATATAAATTTTTGATTTATAAATCAATCTTTCCCATCAGCCATTGGCAGCCATCGATTTCCATATCAGGCTTCATCAATTTGCAGATTGGGAGCATAATGTTCAACAATTTCTCTTGCTACCTTGGGCGTTGCCTTTCTAAGGTTTGGGCAATCATTCTTGATGCATAATAGGAGGTGTCAGGACTGCAAATTATTTATTGTGTGAAGCTTCAGGTCTGAAACAGGGGCGGCTACCTTTGGGCATCGATTTGGCATCAAGGAGTTAACATTGCATGAGATAAGGTTGCTAACTCTTCACTGATCTGGAGGACGTCATAATCGGGTTCAACACAGGTCATTTAGTTGCATTGTAATGCTTATTTCAAATCATAATAATATTGTATCGGATCATAAGGCACTGCCATATATTTGTTGTCAAGAGTTCTGGCCACTTGCTTCAACATTGTACTAGAGTCAGCATATCAAATAAAGTAGTGATAAGTTGTATATCATTGTTGTCTTTGTGCACTTGGCTGTAGCATTCATTTCAGTTTGTAAGACAACTATTTGTCTTAATGCCTCTAGCTGAAAGTCAACATTTATATTGCATAGCTAGTATTTGATAAAATGCCTCATGGATGTAGATGCATTTCATGTACTTAGTTCTTCATTAGAAAGCATTTGAATTGCATAGGAGCATTTTAATTCATCTTAAAGCCTGCATAGTAGTGATAGAAGTTTATTTAGCCTTCAAAATCATTTGGTATTTGTTCTTGCATCAAACAACAAACTAAAAAACAACATATCAGCCTCTTCATATATTGCATACAAAGTGTTTGACGAAATATACAAGGTAAATTGAGCAAATTGATCGTTGCAAGATCATTACAATAACATGTACCTAAGGTTTCTCCTCTATATGATTTTGTTAATAATATGAGTTGATTAATAGGCATATGGATGATAGGTTAACCGATTGAGATTTGATTAGAATGGATGGATCGCATTAAATGAGATGAATTAGAGCTAGGTTATAAACTTATACTGAAAGCTAAAAATATGGATGCTAAGATTAAAGATGAATAGATGATTGAGATCTAAAAGTGTTGAATTTTGGTGGGAATATCTAAGTTCAATGAATCTAGATAGATTTTTTGAGATAGTGGATGAGTTAGATTTTATTTAATTTTTATTATGATTATGACATGTTTGGTCTTATTAGTGGGGATTAGATGAGGATTTGGGACTTTAGACTGATTAATTAAATGATAATATTATTTATTTAATTAGTGTAGAGTGATATAAAACTTAGTTTAATTAGATAAATATGATATATTTAATTAATTTGATGGAGAGAATGTTAAGAGGCTAATCAGGTAATAAATTAAAAATATAAATTTATATAAGTAATTGGTGTTAAGATGAATGTGGTTAGAATGGGCTTAGGATGGTGTTGAAAGTTTTGAAAGTGGTGAAGAGGTGAAAGTGGTATTAGTATTGTGATGTTATATGTGTCATTAGGATGTGGTCAATTTTAGGTGTCTACATTTTCACCCTCTTTGAAATGGCGTTGCAACTAGAAGGAGCTATGATGTAATTTCAAAGAAAGTAGATATAGGTACTTGATGGGATGACATTAACAATAATATGCCCCAATTTTTGAGATTTTAATCTTAGAATTGATTAATGATTTGGATTTGATTAAAATTGATTAGTTGAGATTGATTAAGATTGGACTTGACAATTTAATGATTGGATAGATTTGAAATGTTTATATTTGATGATTTGGTGAAGGGATGCCCCCTCAAGAAGACATCCAAGTTTGAAAAACATAGACGTGCTCTTGAAATGGATGAGATGGATAGCTAGAAAAGATGTTAACGATTAATGAAAAAGATAGATGTCAATAGATATGGATGCAAGAAATGGAGGATATGCCAATTAGTAAATGATTAGGTGAGGGAGATATATAAATTGACGGGATTGGGGAGATATATAAATTACATATGAATGATGAATTTTAATGATTTTGAAATGATATTACATGAGAACAATGTAAGGATTGGGAGTGATATATCTCAATAATAATATAGTGATTTGTTGAGAAATGAACAAATCTTGTAATAAGGTTGGGAATAAAACCTATGGATGCATTAAGATGTGTGTTAGAATACTTGGCTAGCTTTGTTTAGTTTTTTGTTGAGTAATTATGTGTGGATGGTGATAAGGTATAAATAACCTCATGAATATAACAAGCCAAATACCCTTCCTTATTTCTCCCAATCACTTTTACCCTACCAATTGTTTACTTTTAGGATTAATAATTGCTTATTTTTTGTAAAAAGATGTATAATCTTTATTTCCTAAATCAATTAAAATTAGCTAACTAACGCTGATATAATGGAATAGCTTATAGTCATTGTACAAGTCATTATGCACAGTCGAGTAGACTTTAAAGTGGACTTCAACCAGTTGAAGATAAAGCATCAAAAATTTTGAAGTGCATAGTGGAACAAGTCTTTTAATGCTTTATGTTTTATTTCTATTTAAAAACTGTGTGGCTCCTCTCTAAGCCTTTAATATGTTTTAGGTTATGGACCTTAGTCAATTGGTTAACTAAAATTTTGTTAGAAAACTTTTTCAATGGTGATCTTCCACCATTTGAAATCTAGGATTTTGTTAGCAGTTTAGTATATATATGTAACCGTCAGAAACAATGAAATAGTGATACCATTATGCTATTGTAGACACCGAAATCTGGTCTAAGCGTGACTTGAGTATTCTTCTTCATAATTCGTATTCTTCATGGTCATAATTAAATAATTTCAATTATTTAATTATTTCCTAAAAGTCTTCATTCATCTATTAATTAAATAAATCTATTTATTTAATTAATTCTCATAACCTTTATTCAACTATTAATTAAATAATATTAATTATTTAATTAATTCTCATTTTCTTTATTCTATCTAATTAATTAAATAAACGCTTGTTATTTAATTATGCTACTAAGTAACCTTATCCTTCTTGTCAAATTAAATAAATTCTTATTTAATCTACCTTTATCATATTTTGACTATAATTAAATAAATTCTTTGTTTATTTAATTATTCATATATTTCCTTATCATCTTAATTAAATAAATCTTATTTATTTAATTATTCTTCAAATATCAAATCTCAAATTAAATAAATCATTTAATTCATAAAAATATACTTTAACTCATTCTTCTATATTTAGATAATTATGTAAGTTATCTAAGTATTGACTTTGACTTGACTCGAGATCTATTTATTTAATCGATCAATTAACTCTTAATTTAATGTCTGAGTTGCTTTCGCGAGTAATCTATTTGTCATATCATTTAGTCATCTAGTTCTAACTCATTTGCGTGTACATGCGTATTAATTAAATATATATTTATTTAATTAATTAAATCTTGTCGTGCATTGAACAAAAGTTGTTTTTATCCTATCTTTATCTTTGTCATGCAAAGACTATTTACTTTCTTTTGAATACCAAACTTGAAGGTTAAATAATTATTTAATCTTTATTTATATTTCTAGTTTTTATCGCTCATGTCACTACTAATAGTTATCATAATGCATGTCTAATCTTTTTGATCTCAACCCGTTCGTCAATCTTTCGATCTGGCCTATCATTCGAATGATCAATTTTCTATAAATTGATCTATCTTTCATCATTTCAATCTCTCCCAAAATCTTGTGACTTTTGGAACAATTTTCTTAAATATTTGATGTTTCATTATTATCACAATCCTTAAGCTATGCTTACACACAAATACTAAAAATTTTAGGGCAAGTACACTACAAAAGATGAAATGGAGAAGGACAATAGAGGTTATCCATGGAGTTGCATCAATCTTTGGTGAGATTGTTTTATGTTTTAGCTCATTTCCTTTTTTCTTTATTGTTTGACTTTAGATTACATTAGAGCTTGATCGCATTGAGTGTTTTCTTTTAGCCTTTCATTGTATTTCCTAGATGTTACATTTGGTGACCCCAACGTGAAGACACCATCTTCGCGTATTCGTAGACTTTTATTTGATTTTTTGCAGGTTTTTGTACAGAATGAAGCATTTGTTTGACAAAATAATGCAACTGACATTCAGAGATGCATCTTCTTGATGAAACGACACAATTGACATATTGGACCACATTTCATATTAGAAACAACGCATCTGAAGAATACTTATGCATCTATTATTTTCTGAGCCACAATTGACTAGTAAAAATCGATGCATCGCGAAAACTCGCATGGAAGCTAGTAAATTTTTAGGTTTAAGTTTTTCGATTTACAACTTTCTTCCATGTTTT
>VDFB02175725.1:0-12515 GCA_007258455.2 Sequoia sempervirens
AAATAGTTCACTTCCTTGTTTACTGGTTGAAAGCCTAAAATAGGTGCTTCAAAAAAAGCTACATGGATGCTTGGAAAAAATCCATCAAAACACTAATAGTAATAGCATAGAAAATGCAATATGACTTTGAAAAAGCCTCAAGAAATGTAATTCTCAATGGTGATGGAATGCCATGACAATCCATAGCAATTTGCTTGTCATGGTATTCGTCATGCCATTCCATCACCATGAAACCACATTTCTTTGAGGCATTTTTTCAAAGAGTTCACTGCCTTGTCTATGCTAACACATTTTTCATACATGTCTAATAAAGCATTTTATCAAACAGTTCATTGCCTTGCTGCTATGGCTAGAAGCCTAAAACAAGTGCTTTCGAACAAGCTATGGATGCTTGGAAAAATCCTATCAAAGCATAATAGTAAGCAAAAAGCTGATGCAATACAAAGATTGCCAAACCACTCAAAAATCCCATTCAAACTACCACAATTCAAGTTACATCAGACCCATATCACTGAGACACAACCCAAATAATAGAAGGAATGGCCTATTTCAACATACTACACTCAAACCCTTAAGGGATCGATCTGGTTGAATGTAGCTCGAAGTGATTCTGCATGCTTGGGTGTGAAAGAGGACCATTCCTAGGGTAAACATGCCTATTTGAACATGTTGAAATAGTCAGTTTGATCACACGAGTTGCAGAACAAAAATTGCACCACCTTGCAACTTTCCACTACTTCAATTTGACACTTTTTCCATCAACTGAAAACTGAACACCACGGGAAAACCACTCCAAGATAACAAAAACCAAGAGAGGTCATTGTAGAGGGGTCCAACGCAATCCCATAAAATCAGACGAAAATTTTCTAAGCATCATGGTGTACGAGTAACCTCATGCTGAAGTTTGCACCTATTTTGCCCTTTGGACCCTTAAGGGATCAATCCGATTGAACGTAGCTCGGAGCAATTCCGCGTGTTTGGGTGTGAAAGAGGATGATGCCTAGCATAAACATGCCTATTTGAATGCGTTGGAACAGTCCATTTGGTCACACCAGTTGCAAAACAAAAATTGCACCACCTTGCAACTTTCCACTGCTTCCATTTGACACTTTTTCCATCAACTAAAAACTGGACACCATGGGAAAACCACTCTGATATAACCAAAACCAAGAGAGGTTATTGTAGAGGGGCCCAACATGATCCCATAGGATCAGACAAGAAGTTTTTAAGCTTCACGGTGTCTGAGTAACCTCTTGCTGAAGTTTGCAACTATTTTTCCCTTTGGACCCTTAAGGGATCAATCTGGTTGAACATTCCTCAAAGTGATTCCGTGTGTTTGGGTGTGAAAGAGGACCATTCCTAGCATAAAAAATGCCTATTTGAATGCATTGGAATAGTCCATTTGGTCACACAAGTTGTAGAACAAAAATTGCACCACCTTGCAACTTTCCACTCCTTCCATTTGACACTTTTTCCATCAACTAAAAATTTGACACCACGGGAAAACCACTCTGAGATAACAAAAACTAAGAGAGGTTATTGTAGAGTGGCCCAACATGATCCCATAATATTAGACAAGAAGTTTCTAAGTGTCACGGTGTCAGAGTAACCTTGTGCTGAATTTTGTAGCCATTTTGCCCTTTGGACCCTAAGGGATCAATCCGATTGAACGTAGCTTGGAGCGATTCCACGTGTTTGGGTACAAAAGAGGACCATACCTAGTGTAAAAATGCCTATTTGAATGCGTTGGAATAGTCTGTTTGGTCACATGAATTGCAGAATGAAAATTGCACCACCTTGCAACTTTCCATTACTTCCATCTGACACTTTTTCCATCAACTGAAAAACTAGATACCACGGGAGAACCACTCTCAGATAACAAAAACTTAGATAGGTTATTGTAGAGGGGCCCAACATGAGCCCATAGGATTAGACGATAAGTTTCCAAGCATCACGGTGTCCAAGTAACCTCATGCTAAAGTTTGCAGCCATTTTGCCCTTTGGACCCTTAAGGGATCGATCCGGTTGAATGTAGCTTGGAGTGATTTTGCATGTTTGGGTGTGAAAGAGGACCATTCCTAGCATAAAAATTCCTATTTAAATGCGTTGGAATAGTCCATTTGGTTGCATGAGTTGCAGAATGAAAATTGCTTGCACTAGACGACCAAATTTGCTTATAAGTGCTAAAACACTAAATCGGGTATAATATGCAAACCAAAATGAATCTTTATAGGATAAAAACATTTTAGGGTACCCATTTTTGGCATTAAAAAAATATATCAATTTTAGATACACTTGTTTTGGAACACATTCCTGCTGTCCCAACTTCTTTGCTTCTAAAGAACCCCAAACATGCAGTGAGTTTTGCTTGTTTTGTGTGGGTTTTTCTTAAAGAGGAACTTAGGAGTGATGGAAATAGTTGTAATTAGTCTGTACGAATCTGAATCAGGGCTTTGGGGTGAAGGGGTGAGCCTAGATAATCAAAATCCTAGTGTGATCAGCAAATTAAGCCTCTTGGGGACAATGATACATTGGTCCATGGTTGTTCTTCCATCCACTGTCAAAAGGTGAGACTTTGGGGTCTTGTAGAGGCATATCATAGTTGCCTAAATTCAGTAGTTTGAGCTTGGTGTAGGATTTTGGGTGGATTTTATTTAGACTGTCCTACCTTTCAAAAATCTGTTGTCCCACCAAAACTAGGCCTGAATAGCCCCCTTTTCCAAAGCAACCCTATTCAAAACTTATCACCTGACCATGAAACTTTCTACAATATCTTAAATTGTTCCCAAACCAAGTATTTTCTAGGTTTTAATCTCCTATGACACCCTCAACATGCTCAAACACAAAACCCTCACAAAATTGCTCCAAAAACTAGGGCCTCTTGAAAAATTGACTTCCACACACTTCCAGAATCTTCTCTTTGACTTTTCACCATTAAATCATCATTCCTAAACACCTTCAACTCAAAAACATGCCCCTCATTAAGGTAGATCTCCTGCTGCTACATTTTAGGCATCATTTTTCATGCAGTTTTCAATGTGAAATCTCGGTGTACACCCTATCATTCCTCCTTCCTGCACATTATTTTGTTAGATCTGTATTATACATGTAAGGATTGATCCATTTCACAAGTCACAACAACATTCTTTCATTAAATGGATCAAATATCTGATGGTAAAAATTGTTCCTTGACCAAACTCTTCATCCTTTCCCATTTAGAAACTTTTGCCAACCCTCTAGCCATCCTATCATTCTGAAAACTAGTCCACCATGTTAGTGTTGTACCTCTCAACTTTGTCTTAGCAAACTTAACCTTCCTCTCTTCTTCCATCTCTTCAAACTCAAAATAGTTTTCTAAGGCATCAAGCCATCCTAACACCTCTTCACTATCCATCTTCCCCTGATAGATAGGCAACTCTATGTGACTCTTTCCTCCATGAACTTGTGCTTCTTTCAACAATCTTATGAACTTCCTTTCCTCAGGGTCTTCTATCTCATCTGCTGGTTGTCTTTGAGTTACCCACACATTCTCTTCTTCTTCATCATTGTCTTCTTGTTCTCCTTGTTCTCCTCGCCTATTTCTCTCAAGGCTATTGATCCTAGCCTGCATAGCTATTGATCAAGGCTATTTATGGAATGAAAGTAGACATTGCCATGAGTTGTGATCCTAAAGGGTATATCAGTAAAATGAGGGTAGAGAGGGGTAGATCTCATATCTACCATCATTTCCATGCATCTAATGATGTGATAAGGAACCTCAAAACTAATAAGGAGGTCAGAGAAAGGAAAAGGAAATGGATGTTCATGGTCCAAACAAAATAGAAGAGGATAAAAATAATCATGCTTATGTTATTCCTTTGAAAAGTACACAAGTCCCATGGAAATGATGGAGAAGATGTTTGTTGCCATGGCAGATGGGAATTTTTCCAGCATGATGAAGTTGGCAGAGCAAGAGAAAAAGGGATGGAAGTTGAACAACTTGTTCAACAACAAGCCTTGTCAACAGAATCATCAACACAAGTTGCTCACAGCCAATCAATGCAAACTCTTGATGCACCCTTGGTTGATTATTCAAAGAATCCAAAAGAAAGGGAGAGTGTGCAAGAGGAGACTATGAAGAATGTTCCTAGAGATGAGGAAGTGAACTAACACTTCCCTTCTCCCCAAATCAATCAAGGTGATGAACAATTTCCTAAAAATAGGCTAGCAGTTAATTTTTATGATGAGAACTCTGTTCCCAATGATGTCAAAGTATTAGCTTGTAGCTAGTTCATGGATGATGATACCTTTGTTACTACAAATGACTTTAGAGACTTCATCATCAAAGTGAAGAAAAATGAACTTAATGAAAAATTGGATAATGAAAAGGAGTTGACCCATCTATGTATGAAGAGGTCACTCAACAAGTTATCTAATAAATAGATTTTCATGCTTATAGAATCACTTTGGAAGAAGGGAGGAGATTAGTTAAAGAAAGTGGTATTCTTGTGTTTCTGATAGGGAGGGGGTTGGAGGAATCAATCACAGATTCCTGCTCTAGGTCTTGCTTGCAAGACCTCCTTGGTGTTTTGGCTTTCCACCTTAACCTATAGGACCCTTCTCAAATTTAGGTACCCCTGGTTTGTCTGGCCAACCCCACTTCTATCACAATTCCATCTACCAAGCTAACCTTGGTGCAATGCTCCAACTCTTCCTTAGCCCTTAATCAATCCTAAAGGCTAACCTATCCTCAACTCTCCATTAGTTATTGCAAGGTTGTGGGAATGTCTTTAATGGCTTCAAACCAACCTCCTAGGGTACTTGAAGCTTTAATGGATTTATATAGCATCAAGACCTGTGTAGGATGTAGAGTGGTGTTTCTACAAGCTTTGTGTGTCATTAGATAGTCATTTTATTCATTTTCAAGCACTGTTTGTAAATAAGTTGGATTCCACACTGTTGCTGGTTTAAACTAGGCAGTCTTGAGAAAATGGAGGTTTAGATCACTTTCCCACTGTAAAAATTGTACGGCCCTTTGGGAATAGTGACTAGACTCCATGTGTGTAAATATGGTAGGATTTAGGGTTTGTGTGAACACAGGAGCTATTGGAAAAGTCTCTCCCTAGGCGAGCTAGGAAGAGTCCAGCTAGGGAAGACAAGAAGTGCAGAGCACATAACTTGTAGGGGTGACCAGTTCTTGATAAATTGCTTTTTGGAGGAGGTAGGAAAGTGTCTTACCTAGTTTCCACATGAAGGAGAAAGCTCCATTAGTTCAATTGATTTGAGAACAAGTTGACAGTTTGAAAACAGCCAAAAAATGTCTTAAAACCCTAGGAAATGACCATTTTCAAGTTTAAGCATTGTACGGACAGTTAAAGCTTAGGACCTCAAAAATATTTGAGAGGTGTTCATATGGGACAAGGACCTCAAAGAAAGATTGAGGTGGTATTTTGAAATTGTTGAGTAATAACCAGTTGTTTTGGTGATGGAGACCTAATTGGGGGTCATGGACTAGTAGCCTTCTTAACCCTAGATGAGGGTTTGGTGAAAGCGATGAAAGGTGGAGTTTTGGTGAACCTTCAAGAACCCTAGGAGGTTGGTTTGAAGCCATTGAAGACATCTCTACACCTCTGCAAGAACTAGTGGAGTGTTGAGGATAGATTAGCCTTTAGGGTAGATTAAGGGCTAAGGAAGAGTTCAAGCATTGCACCAAGGTTAACTTAGTAGATGGAATTGTGATAGAAGTGGGGTTGGCCAGACAGACTAGGGGTACCTAAACTTGAGAAGGGTCCTATAGGTTAAGGTGGTGAAACAAAACACCAAGGAGGTCTTGCAAGCAAGACCTAGAGTAGGAATCTGTGATTGATTCCTCCAACCCCGTACCTATCACTCTTCTTCTTCATCATTGTCTTCTTATTCTCCTTGTTCTCCTAGCCTATTTCTCTCAAGGCTATTGATCCTAACCTGCATAGCTTCTCTCTCCCTTCTCCATTGACTCTCCTTTTTAGCCTTCTCTCATAGCTGCTTCTTGTTCTCTTCTTTCCCTTCTCTCCTTTCCAAGGGTTTCCCCTCAACTCCTCAACTCTCTTGCTAACTGATTTTTAGGTGCCATTGCTGATTCTTCAATCCCACTAAAGGATCTACCTGCTCTGATACCACTATGATGTAGAGGATATGGGACTCAAAACAAAACTCAAAAGCTTGAAGGTTTTTTCAATGAAGTAATCTCAACCATGTTTTAAACAACGTTAAGGAAAGAAGCCTCAAAGTGCACTTATGACTCCAATCTTTCTCCTATGGATCCAAACCCTTGGAATGCCCTTAAGGGACATAAACAAACTTGTCTTGAATTTTTTCAAAGCCCCAAACCTCTTACTCAAACAAAAACCCACTTTTCCACCTTGACTAGGCTTCCAGCCAACTAGGCCTCCAATGGTGGTTTTTTTGACTTTTCTAACAACTTTTCCAAAAGACTCACCAAAATAATGATTGAATTAGGTGTTTTTTTTGATGCTACACAACATACCAAAATATTGATAGCACTTGTTTCAGACCAAACCTTTCAAAAATCTGCTGTCCCACCAAAACTAGCCTAAATAGCCCCCTTTTCCAAAGCAACCCTATTCAAAACTTATCACCTGACCATGAAACTTTCTATGGTATCTTAAATTGTTCCAAAACCAATTATTTTCTAGGTTTTAATCTCCTATGACACCCTTAACACGCTCAAACACAAAACCCTCATGAGATTGCTCCAAAAACTAGGGCCTCTTGAAAAATTGACTTCCACACACTTCCGGAATCTTCTCTTTGACTTTTCACCATTAAATCATCATTCCTAAACACCTTGAAGGAATTTGAAGGAATATTTTAAGTATGACAGTCAATGAATAGAAAAATGTTAGAGAAGCAAGGGTTTCAAAGACCTATTAAGAAACCTTATGACAATTCAAGGCATCGTACAAACACAATTTGAAGCACACCATTGAATGCAAGGATATAGAGTTTAGAGGAGGTGTTCCAAGGGACTTTAAACTGAAATAGATGATAATGGCAAGATCACTAGTCTTAGTGTCCAATTTGAGATGTGTTCCAATGTGAAAGGACCTAATGTCCTAATTTGAAATAGATGACTTTAAAAGGACCTAATGTCCAATTTGAGATGTGTTCCAAACTGGCTTAATGTGATGCAGAGAAAAGGAAGAAAAATATCAATCCACACTCGACTTGACATTCATTTAACAAATTCTTGTCTCCCTTACAATTTGGACTCTCTTTCCCTTCATAAAACCTTGAAAGGGCAGACTTTGCCATTGTTGTTTTTGATTGAATTGATCACTCAACAATGCAACTTGATCACTTAACTTGAATCACACAATCAAACATCTCAAAATGACTTGTGGATGATGTAAAAAATCTTCACACAATAGAAAATGACCAAACAAATAGACCTTGTACCCAAAACATCCATTCTTCCATCGCTCCTACACAAGCCCATGTAACTTTGCAACATTCACCAATAGGATAGTCAAAATAAAAACTGATTAAAGGAATTAACCAGAAAATGAAACATTCTTTTAGACTCCTAAAAATATCCTCCACAAGTTCCCAAAAGCATGGATCAAACACCACCATAAATGTATCAAAGATTATTTACAAGCCATAAGCGGGGGCTTAACTAGGCCACATGGGAAGTGTTCAACCTTTCAGGCACACCTGTGCCAATTTCTTTCAAATATTCTAACGGGTTCCCGGGACTTGTTCCATGCTTTTCATTCATTAGTATTGCACAAATACTAGGAAAATTATGAAAGTGCATTTTAAAGACCATTTTCATCACAAATTTACAAAGGAAAAAGCTGACCTAGGGCATCAAATAACTTTTCAAACCTCCATCTTTCCTCTAAAAATTTTGAACATGAAGAAGGGGCCTAAACTAACTTGTTCTACCAAGTTTACATTTGCAGGTGGAAATGAGATTATGACCATTTTGGTGACCAAACCCTTGTTTGGTAGGGTTTCAGACCCTCTTTCACTAAAATTGAAGTAAATTTCTTAATACTTAATGAAATCAATTAAAATCACCACCAAAAGAAATTATTCTCTACCCTCTATCAAACCCTATTCATTATAGGGCTTTACAATGCTGCTGCAGGTCATACCAATTGAAGGAATAGTCAAAACTGCTGGAAAATCAAGAAAAATAGAGTTTTTTTAATATTCAAATGCTTCAAACTTCTAATCAACCTTCTTCCCTAACCAAAAGGAGGCCTTATAAAATTTTACACATCATTTCCAATGACACTCAACTATTTTTTGAAAGAGGGAGCCATTGGTTAAGGGATTTACAACTTAAATGATGAGTTTACACAAATTACACTATGACAACATTGCATTTTTGAAGCAATTTTGACTCCTACCATCTAAGACCCAAAAATCCATTCAAATGGCCTTGAAAAAACCCTTATTACATCATCAATACATTAAATATGCATTTATTAACATAAAAAAATGAGACTTACTAACAAATTTTACCATCAAGTATAAATTAATAAGAACAGTTGTGCATATACTTACAAATTAATCCAATGAACCATCCGGGTCTGCTCTACTCTTTATTATGTCAAGTATTGCCTCATGGTCAGACTCACGCCCTTTCCACAAGGTCTTGTTCAAATCTCTACCCTTATATTTGGTCAAACGAACATTGGATGCCACGACAAGGTTTGAGTAATGAAGAATATTACGATGCGTGTCAAATTCCTCAAACAACCAATGTTTAGCACTCTTATGTGGGTACCTTCTAAGCCACATTCCAGTAAGAACAACTGATCCTGTAGGGTATTCAATGTTTTCTCCATCTACAATTGGGGCTTCCAATTTCTTTTTTGCCTCAACACAACGACCCTTAGTAATGATGCATGCAGCTAGCCGTTGTCTTCATCTGCAATAGCGCATAAACATGCCACAATATTTATATGTGTGACCATATGTTAGAAATTAATCAACATTATGAATCTGATTTCAAAAGTAAAGATAATAATATGGAATTTTAAATACTAAGCAGTAGATATATTTTGGTTGAACTAGATACGATACATGGTCAAAAGTCAATAGATGATTCCATCATGTTAGTTCAGAAAATGCCATCGGAGGGCGATACGTGTGAAGTGGGCTAAGATAACTTGTCAACCATTTGTCAACCCACTCCCCTGACTCACAATCATTCCAGGATTGCATTGTACATGAAGAACAAAAGCATGCCATCTTACGTGTATTGATACTCCATGACCCTGCATTTGAGCTAAGGAAAGAGTGCAACTCACTCGATCCTATTAGTGTACAACAATCCTCATATGGTGCAATGTTAGTATCATCCATCAACCAAAAAAATCTATGAAATAAAGATGTACCTTCATTACCTAGACCCATCAAAGAATTACACCACTGGACGATTGATCTTGCATCTGTCAACTGTGCACTGTCTTGATACTTTAACTCTTCTCATGCTAATGCTCTTTTCACGCATGCTCCTGCACCATCATGCTCCCCCTTTCCATGTCTAGCTTCACAAAAGTTCCACATATGTTGAACACGTGTAGTGAGATGCATCCTGCACAACCAGTAGAACATGTGTGCATTCTTGAACTGTGCTGAACAATTGTCTGACCATATTATATGCCAATCGTATGATATGCCCCTTTGAGCCAAATGGTTGTAGAACATCTGGAAGCAACCTTGCACAAAATCTGGAGAATGTGTGTGATCATCACTAATATAAAAGTGATACTCCCTTAATACCTTCCTTTCATCCTCTGTACTATCAATTGCATGTATGAATGCTATGTGCACAAATATCAAAACCTATGTGGAGTTGTAATACTGTGACTACACCTCACGCTGTGGCTATAGAGTGTAGTTCTCTGCAAAGTCAACCACTGATACTATGATGCCAAGTGGAAAGGTGTCCTTGCATAGCTTGAATTAGGTGTCCATCCATAGGGCTCTATAGGTATGCCTTGCATACTCATACACTAGATTCTCACGAAACATGGACATGAACTGATACACTGGAATTTTTTGAATAACCAACTCACACCTTTTTGCTTCAGATCCATCTTTTGTACCATATGCCACTATTTTATGCTTCCCAAACTCTACTAGTTTTTGTCCCACCTCATATGTGCTTTCCATATGTTGACATACTAGCATTCATTGCAAGCCACTGCAATGCTCGCATGAACCATCCAAGCATGCTGTCCTATAAAATATTTGGCCATCCTCTATTTCACATAAATTTTTTGATAAGAACTTTCTTGAAGATTTTGGTGGGGCTTCTATGCCACAATCCTGCAAAACATCGTTAGTGTGAAAATCTAAACATATAGAATGATAAACATCAAAATGGTTAGAGAATTCAATATGCAGTTTACAACAACAAGTAGTGCATGTGCGATTTATCTTGACATAAAAGGTTTAATCATTTCAAAAAATCTTTGAGAAATACTAATTTGAGGATAATCATTTTGAAATTTATGAAAAATTGGGTTTAATTAAATTATCAAAAATGCTTTGGATGTGGCTCATGGTTTTGACCTCTGGAATTCTCCTTCGACATCCCTTTTGATTAGGAGATGGCCTTATATTATTCTTCCAATAATCTTCAATTAGTGTTCTCAATGCTTCAACAAATTTTTATCTTTATTGTGGCAGTCTCAGAAGTACCCATAATTCATTGAATCGGTGCCCTCGATTCTTGCGCCTTTGAACGGCTTTTGATAAAGTTTTTCTACTAATTCCCACTTGTTCACTTGTCTTTTTAATGAGGCGAGATCTCTTTGTTTGATAGCTTACCATAGTTGATGTAATGACACGTCGTGTGACATTACTATCCTTTGAGCGTGAGGTCTTACCCACAATGTCATAAGCATCCATTAGATTCTTCACAATAGTGTTTTCACTTGATGCATTTGATGTTCTCAACCCAAGAGTCTTCATGATGTTTGTGTACTTTAAACTCCGCATCATTTGAACAAATAGTTGACATCTTATGGTCTCATTTAGCCTTTCAAAGAACATTTTCCAAATCTTATCAGCATATCTTCTACAAGTGCATTTTAGAATCTTACCTTCCATGTGCTGCAAAATATCGTCATCAATATTAATCAAAAACTTTGGCTTTCTACGCAAAATTCTAGGTGGTGTTCTCTTAGGTACATACATCTCTACATTAACAATTTCATCAATATTTAATTGAGGTGGGCTAGATTTCTTACCTTCGATCGAGGGTGCAATAGAAGACATACCTTGAGGTTCACATGGGGATGATGGCGTACCTTGTTCCTCAATTCTGAGTGATGATGTACTCTCAACTTCAGATGTGGTGGAAAGTGTCCAACCATACTCACTTGTGGTAGATGGCGTCCCTCCATATTCACTTGTGTGTAATGGTGTCCCTTCGTCTTCACTTGTGGTAGAGGGTGTGTCTCCAACTACGGTATCTGCATCTACCCTAGTATGATTCTTTTGCATTTGTTCCCTTTGTGCTGCCAATTTCTTTTCTCTTTTTGACGGTTGAAGTTCCTCTTCAACTGTCTTGTTTTCATCAATCAATCCCAATTTCTTCTTTTCACGATATTCCCTCATCTGTTTGTTATTTTTATCTCTTAAGGCTTGGAGCTTATCATCTGTTAGTTTTTTCCCTTTAACAGCTCATTTCTTCGGCATGACGAAAATAATTTTACCTGTGCAAAAAGTGCTAAGTTGTCAAATTAACTAATTGAAAGCTTTGGAAGCATAACTCAATCAAAACAATATAAACTGTCCCTATACCCAAGTAGTGATGATATTCCATTACCACTATGCAAACAAGTTTGTCACAAATCTAAATACAACGATCACTATACATACAAATTCCTTAGTCTTTAACATCAATACGGTATTTAATCTTTAGGACTCCATACCCTAAATAGGGTGAATCCCACAAATCAATACTCTGTTTTGTGAAATAAGTGTATAAACTTTTAAAGTATGTTGAAAAGGATCAAAATAGGCCTGAGAATATGTAGAAACAGCGAAAGGAATGTTTTTAAGTGCTTGGGAGTAGTCTCATTTGTTATTCCATAGTTGTGTCTATGCTTGGTAATGTTTTGAAGGTAGATTGGTGCAGGAGCACCTAGGCTGATCCCCATTTTGTTTGTCAACAATTTTGGCTTGTACCTGATCTTAGCCAAATTAGGGTGTTAGTATGTTTGATTTGGACCTTAGAAGGTCTTGTTTGTGTGATGGGTTAGTCATTAGGACTAAAATCATCTAGGGGTAATCATTGTGATTAAATGTTGCTTTATTTAGCTTTAGACAGCTTGTATTAGAAGGTAGGGCATTTAATGTGTGCTAATCACATCTAAGTTGTTAGAAGATGCCAAGAGGTAGTTGAGGAAGTTGATGGTTTAGAATCAAGGAGGTTGAGATCCTAAGATGTAGGATAATGGAAAGAGTTGCAAAAGTTGTAAAATTGCATGACAACATGGTGTTAG
>VDFB02175726.1:0-25156 GCA_007258455.2 Sequoia sempervirens
GTGGGTTGAGAGTAGAGGGTGTAGGGTTGAGAGAGAGAGAGGGGGGGTTGAGGGTTTAAGGGTTTAAGGTTTATGGTTTAAGCATTGAGGGTTTAGGGTAGAGGGTAGAGGGTAGAGGGTAGAGGGTAGAGGGTAGAGGGGTTTAGGGTTTAGGGTTTAAGGGTTTAAGGGTAGAGGGTTGAGGGTAGAGGGTTTAGGGTTTAAGGGTTGAGGGTTGTGTAAGGAAAGCTTAAGGTGCAGAATAAGCTCTCCTAATGCCAAAACTTAGAGAAGAATGCAGATATGAATTTAAATTTTGCAATTATAGTTCAATAAGATACACATGAAAAGAATAACAAAAGTGAGAAATTAGCGTGCACCAAATGGCCAATTTTGGCCTTTTTTTGCAAATTTTTACAATTTGACACCTAAATTGTGTCACAGATTGGTGCACTTACCCATTATTTATTAAAAATTTGATTACATGCATATAATATAATAATATTATATAATATAACATTATTATATATAAAATATATATTATTATTTATAAATTATACATTATTATTATATAAATTATAAATTATAATAATAAATATTAGTATTATACATGATTTAGATATTATAATATATATGAATTATAATATCATAATATATATAGTAATATTTTTACACGAATATAGGTAAAGAAATTTAATTTTCAATAGGAAAAAATAGATATTTGCTCAAGAAAAATAGACATCCATTTTGTTTGATTTCTATTTGGGATTAAAATTGTAAGTAAGTCAATTTTTTATATTTATCACCATTCTTTTTTGTTTTATCATAGTTTCTTTGTATAAATTAGTTTTTTGTTTATAAATTTTAATAATTGGTTATTTATTAATTTATCTTTTTAAATTATAAATAGGTTTAAATGGTAGAAGAAATTGAAAATCAAAAACCTACACTAAACCATCCTCCACCAAACCCTCCCCTACCAAACCCTCCTTGAATTCAAGACTTAATTGATTCTACTTCTAAATGTTACCAAATTGAAGAACATTGTTGAAATATACTATCGACACCCTCAATTATCTCCGATGACACCCATCTTGGAGGGAATAATTTCTCATGTGAAAGCCATCACATGGAAACATAATTCATTTCAAGAGTGGAGATACTATAATATGGTAAATTGTTGCATCTTGATAAGATTGGTTGTCATTGATATCAAAAGTGTGTTGAAGATTGTATATACTCCGGAGATAGTTGATGTTGCAAGTCAACATTGCAATGTATGAATCAGTTTGTTGTCTAAGTATGATGTAAAGGTGGGTACACATATCATAATGTTTTTTTAGTATGCCAATAATAATATCTTGCCAATTTGGTGTATCACATTTAGTTGAAAGTTTTCAAATTTATGTTCAAGGCATTCACAGTGTATATTCTTAGACAACTCGTCACAGTGTTTTGGTTTGCATCCTTCCATAGAGAAAGATTCAGTCTTGCACTTTTGAAGATAAGTTGATATAAATGTGAAGGTATAATATCCAAGGTTTCATGTCATTATACCTTTTTTAGTGAGAGTTACAAAATATAGAGTTTCAATCTATGCCATGACAGTGCAAAGTGGTTATGAAGGTTTGTTGGAATGGTCCACATTCCTTCGGTTGTGAAGATTTGGCCAAGTAGATTTGGTGGAATCCTAAGTAATTTCTTATACATTCCATATTGAATAATAAAGTGTTTTTGTGCTCCACAAGTTCAATTCTCAAGTGATAGAGTGTTACAATTTGTTTCGAATGCCTAATCCTAAATAGAACATATGTTTATATACTTGTGCCAACAAATGATTGTGACAATTAGTTGTATGAGTTTGTGTGGACACTCCACATGTCTCATTATGTCTGAGGTATGAAACACATGAAGATATTTCTTGTTTCTAGCACCACATAGTTGTTTCAAATTAGTTTGTGATGTAATGTATTTGTAGAGACTGACTAAGGTATATTAATGATATGTGCCACTAATTCAAGATTGAGCTGAGTATAACAAATGTTTATAGATGTATGAGTGATGTCGACTCATTTGGAAGAGGTATAAATAATATTTTATCATTTTTATATACTGCCAATGAAGATGTAGGTTGACATGTTACAAGTTTCATTATTTCTTGTTTATGGTTGACTGAATTTGTATTTTGCAAGCATGCAGATGGTATATATAGAAGATCAAATATGTGAAGAGATGTATGGAAATGTGCAAATATGTATGAGTGCATTCAAGCATACCATGACAAGATCCTCTACAGACCTAATGCCCAAAATTGATGACTATTAGTGGTTGAAGCCATAAAATCAGCCATATTTCAATTGTTATTTCCTTAATTTAGAGAGTAGTAGCTTCCTTGGGTTTCAAATCCTAAAAAAAAGTCAAGGAGTAGTTGATTCCTTGGTTTGTATCCCAAAATAAAAGTTGTAACTATTATTTCCTTGTGAGGCTGGATTAGGATAGTAACTCCTAGAAGCATTTCTCAACATGGTTTTTCCCCTATGGGGTTTTCCACATAAATCTACAGTCATCTATGTTCTTGTGTTTGTGCTTATCTTCTTTCCAGTTTTGTTCAAGTAGTGGAATGATTAATTGGTTTGGATTAGCATCAACAATCATTGATTTGGATTGAATTTTGAAGCATACTATTTCACTCCCCTCTCAATATTCTAGTTTGTTCAACAATTGGTGTCAGAGCAAGGTTCCTTGATATAGCCTAATAGCTGAGCTAGATCCTGTCTTTGAAACACATTGAGAATAAATCAATGCCCAAGAAGAAGAACTCTCTGAATGAAGATGACATACATCATGAGGAGGATGATGGATTTGAATTTGAATTCAATAAATAAGATTATCTAGTGGATTATGAAGGATAAATCATTTATGCTCTAAATGATCTAGATGAAGAAAGAGAAAAGAATGAAGATATCTAGTACAAACTTGAAAAATCAGAGAATAAAATTGGAAAGTTGAAAGTTCAAGTTAAAGAAGGTAGAATAATTGAAGAGTGTCTGAATATCAAGCTCATTGACAAAATTGTTGAATGTTCCAAGCTTGAAGAAGAGATTGTTTCCCTGAGGAAAGAAATAGATAAAGAAAAAGAACAAATTGATAAAGGACTAAATTTGAAAGGAGGTTCTGTTATTCTTGATAAAATCATGAATTCTTAAAAGTCTTCAAGAGAGAAATTTGATCCTGGTTTTGAGAAAGGTAAAAGTGCCACTACCAATGCTTTTGCAAACCTATACGAGAATTTCAAAGCAAAAGGAGAGTATGAAATGAAGGAAGAAAATTCTTATACTGAAGAACCTAAGAAGACACCCTTTGAAGATGCAAGTTCAGATCAAGACAAGAAGACAAATTGCAAAAAGGAAGAATGTGGATTCATTCTAGTCTGAAGAAAAATGAGATTTAGAGGTCCTCCACCTGCTAGACAACATGCCCCTACTAGGTTCACTCAATACTTTCAAGGTTATTTTTATTCTTGCAATAAATTTGGTCCTAAGGTTACTAAATTTAGATCTAGAGAATGGAGGAATGACCATGAGTAAAAGGCCTTTGTGCCTCAAAGGTACAATGCTATTTATTTTTGTGGATATTGTTATGCTTGAAACATTTTTTGTCATAAGGTTGTAGAGTGAAAAACTAAAGTTTGGATAAATAATTTATTCTTGAGCATAATATTGTTTGCTACAATTGTAATAAGGTTGGGAATAAAGAAATTTTTTATAGAAGTGGTTTTGTGAAACCACCTAATCAAAACTGGAAGAAGGATGAAACCCTAAATTAGAAAAAGAAGGGAAATGAAAATTTTTGTAAAGAGAAGCAAGGCTAGGAAAATGGGAAGAAGGATGATACCATGCTTGTGCATTATACACAAGATCCTAACATAAAATTAGATAGAGCATTATCTCAAGGGGAGATATCATTTAAAAATGATTTAGCCCCCTAAAAAGGATAAAATGCTAAATATTCTAGCATGAAAGATGAATTGGATAAATTCCTATAGTGTGCAGGTCGACTGAACAAGATTGAACCTTTTGATCAATGTTTTGGAGTAAAGGACTAATTTGTGGAGGTTTGAAAAGCATCCTTGCATCCCTATGATGACATAGAGAATCCTGGTAGAAGTTTACCTAACAAGTATGAGTGCATTAAAGGGAGAAAGTTAGGGAAAATGAAAGGCTTTTTAGGTTTGATTTGAGCATTTTGTTCTCATTTGCAATCAAAGGAATTTTTGTTTGGAAGCAGAGAAGTGAGAAAGGGTTTTCAACTATCTTTGTGAGTCTCTTCCAAACCCTAGAAAATATGTTTAAATAATTTAAAGGGAACATAAATGGAAACCTTGTAGGTGATTGATGTTTGTGGAGAAACCCAAGCCAAAAACAAGAAATTTCCATTCAAGATGATGAAGGTTGATAAATATGATACATTTTAAAAGTTCATGTGGATGTGGTATAATCTAAATATGTAAGAATCTACATATATACTATTGCAACTTGATCAGATTGGTTGTCATTGATGTCAAAAGTATGTCTAAGTTTGTTGTAGTGTGGCTGTCATTGATGTAAGATAGTTGCTCATGTCAAAAGAGTGTTGTAGTCTGACTGTTTGGTTGCTAGAGTCTTTGAGAAATTCTTTACATTTCTCTACGGATGATGCCTTACTCTTGTGATTTGGAAAGTGGTTTTATGATGTGTTAGGAAATGTGCGATCCAAGTTTCACTTCATTTGGGTTATGAAAAGATGTGTTTGTGAGTGATAGTTTAAAGACGTTTCTGTGAAGATGATTTCAAAGGTGTAGAGGTTGGCTTTGCATTCCTTTTCATATATAGATATGGTTATTTAGCTCAAAAGTTAAGTTCATAGTGTTGTAAAGGTTCTATATCCAAATTTTCATATCATTAGTGCTTCCACAAAGAAAGTTGAAAGTGACAAAGTTCAAGACTATGTTGTCAAGTGACTAGTTTCAATGTTTGTTGGCTTGCACCAACTCGTTGTTGCTTGAAGTTGTGAAATGGCTATATGTGAATGTTTCTGAGTATGAAGTGATGTTTTTTGTTGCTCCATGCTAGGTGTTTTTTGGTTTCTTCAAAATAGGATATTGTTTGGAATAAAGGTGTTGTTGGGTCATGCTTTTTCCTAGCCGAATAGTGTATGTTGAAGGTATATGCCACAAGTTCAAGGTTGTGTGGAGTTCATGGAGTGTTTGAAGTGTTGTATGGGTCATGACGACTCATCTAAAAGAAATGCAAGTAATTTTTTATCATTCATGTGTATCGGAAAAGTTGTGAGGGACGACATGCTATATCATGTTCTCTGCTTAAGGCCAACCTAATTTGAATTTGCAAAGCATACTAATGATGTTCATTCAAGACCAAAGTCATGAAGAGTGTTTAGGACCAGGTTTTAATCATGTGTTGGAATCTACAAGGTTCGTTCCTCTTCGTGGTGTTGCGCATAGTCCTTTTGGGTCTTGCCCTTTATACATTTTATATTATTGTTTAATCTTTGACCAACATGTACTTGTAATATTATGTGTTGTAGGATGACTTATGTAATGCAATCAATGTAATATCATGTATATATTATAAACCTAGTTGATATAGGCTTGGTGTGTTGAGGATGAGTAATGCATTATGATATTTATATATGCAATTGAAAGGGAAAGATCAAAAGTGGGAGATCCTATCCAAATTCAATTTCATCATATCTTTGTGATAGAGGAGAAGTGAAGAGTGTGCCTAACTATTTTCTAGAGGAAGTGAGCCAAAGCAAAAAATTCTTGAAGGCTTAAACAAGTGATCCATTAAGCTATAGAGATGATATTTGAAGAAGTTGTAGAAGAGTTTTCAAAGCAAAATTACAATCATCAAAAGATAAGGGAAAAAGAAGAATTGCAATCATCAAAAATATTGAGCTTAATTTTCAATTTTAGATAGTAAAAGGACTCTCATTCTGTAATCATTCCTGAGTTTTTTTCTCAGTTCACGGAGTTGTAGCTTCCTTGGGTTGTAGCCCTAAAAAAAAGTCTACAAGGAGTTGTAGCTTCCTTTGGAGTAACCCTAAAACCTCTTTTTTGGGAGTAGTAGCTTTCTTGGGTTGTATCCCTAAAAAAAAATGTAACTATTATTCATTTGTGAGGTTGGATTATGAAAATAGCTCCTAGCATCTTTTCTCACCATGTTTTTTTCCCCTTTGGGGTTTTCCACATACATTTGGTGTTGTGCATTGTTTTCATATTTCATTTTTTTGTTAGTGTTGTAAAGTTTAAGATTCAATTTTATCTAGAGGGTTTGAGATTTGATAGAATACTGATTCATCCCCCCTCTCAGTATTTTGGTGTGTGTTCAACAATTGGTAGTAGAGGGACTTAGAAAAATTCTAATAGCTTGAGGAAGATTTAAGATGGAACAAGAAGGATCTCACAAGGTGCCTATGTTTTATGGAACAAATTTCATTTTTTGGAGATTTTGGATGGAAATCCATCTGTCCTCTTTGGGTATGGTGTTTGGTAATTTTTCAAAGATGGATTTATTGTTCCTGCTACTCCTCCAATTGATCTAGCTAAGATCAAGGCCTATGCGAATAATGAAAAGGAAAATAATACTATCTTGAGTGGGCTATCCAATTCTAATCTCGTAAAGGTAATACACTGCAAGTTAGCAAAGGAGGTCTATGTTGAACACCTGAAATACTAAGAGGGGGGGTGGGTGAATCATTATTCCATTAAACCATTTATATAATATCCATCTAAGTAATAACACAACTATACCTATAACAACAAGTGAAAGCATGAAATCAACATAAGATCACAACACACATGAACACCAGTATTTCTACGTGGAAAACCCAAAGTGGGAAAAACCACGATGAGGGTTAGATCATAATATAATATATCTAGATATAGAATATTACAATGGCTCACTGCCAAGACTCACTATCCTTGAAGGCTCACAACCTAAAGTAAATTACAAAATAGAGTATGGCTCACTACCAAGAGGTGAACTGAGATATAATGCATCTTCCTTGTGTTGGAGTTTAGTTCCAATGAAGCACAAAATACAAAAAACTTCACTGTAAAGTATACTCAATAATTATATCTCCTCATTCATATAATTTTGTACATTCACACCATGTAACAGTCCATACATGATCTATCTTTTTTTCTCTATATCACATCTCCTCAAAAAATGTTTTTTATATGTACCATATACACAACACTAATTAGGGTGGCCTAATTAGAGTAACCCCATTCTAAATCAAAACTAACTCTATCAACATTATCCTTGAAACATATTCATCTTTGTGCCCAACACAAGCATGTAATATATAGTATTAGTTAGCACAGACCTAAGATAGATCCATTTAGCATTCACAACACAAATTTTTAATCATAAACACAAGTTCATAATTAGGTTGGCCAAAATTAGACCTAAAACATCAAAGAATTCAATCATAATTCGCCAAACATGTAACACCAAAACTTGTCAATACATCGAATTCTCCTTTAGACAAACTCAAATAACTTATCTTCAACTACGCAAGGAAAAACAATTAATCATGAGAAAACGTAGAATCTCCCACATCAATGCGCTATACTAGAACTTATTGTAAACCTCAGAACAAAACATTGTTATTCATTTCTTTTGTATGTGTTCACATATCATCATAAATGTTTGAAGTAAGATGAATCTGACATTCATGAATCAATGTACAAAATCCTATATTGATATCATTCTTTGTGGTAGAATTTAAAAAAAAAACTAGATCAACAAAACATAACACTGTTTTACCAAACTTTTGCTAACTGTATTCTTCCAACTGTATTACCAAGCCAACTAAAATATTGTCAATGGATGCAAATGATGTCAAGATAAAAAATATTATCAACTTTTGAACATGAATATTACAAAATAGGATAATCTAAACCAAAATACTAGATCAACAAACTTCTAGTACCGGATAAGTATAGCTCAAACTATTATTACTGGAGCAACTATTAACATCAATAACAATCTTCTACTTTCCAACATTGATGTAAATGTTGTCATCAATGGAAATCTTCTAATTTTGAATAATCTCCCCCTTTATCGTTGATGACAACACATGATGTGAAAACCATCAAGAGAAAAATATCTCTCTCCCTGAAAAAGTAAGAATTTCTTCTTTTCACATGGTACTTTCTCTCCCCCTTTGACATCAATGGCAAAGGATAAGAGATATTGACTGCTTTAACAATTTATTTTGCATACTTGAATACTCCCCCTTAGTCTAGTACATCCAAAATAGTAGTTGTGAGTAATCAACTGGAAGTGGTTGTCCCTTGAAGTTTGTGAAGAGTACCTATCCAAGAGGATTTTCTTTCATCCCAGAGCTTCTTTGCTTCTATCAAGGCTCTGCATAGATAATTAAGATCAACTAGGATGCCTTTTCCTTCAACTAGAGTCTTGAGAGTGACATTTGAGTTTATAATCCTATTAGCTAGAGAAAGAGCATAGTAGATAGGTGCGTACTTAATCTTTATTAGATCTCTTAGCTTCCTATATTGATCAATCATTTCTCCTTTCTAGTTTTGTAATGCAAGATATTCTTCATGCAGCTTTGTTAAACCATATTAAGTTTGATCATCTAGATCTAGAGTTGGATTAAAGGTGCTAGATGCATATTTTATTTGTGTCTCAATAGTGTCCTCAGCATCTTTGAATCACATCAGGCCATTTCCAACAAAATGAGAATAGATTTTTGGCCTTTTTTTCACACTCTTGAACTTCTTTAAGTTTCTCAAGTGCAATGCTATGTGTAGACTTTCATCTATCTTCAATTTCTAACAATCTTTTTTCTCGAACCCAAGTAACCATTTCACTTACTGCTTGAATTTTTTAGTTCTTTAAATGAGTCAATCAAAGTATTTGAGATTTCCACAATGGACTATGAGGATAGTGTTGTCATAATATTAGTTTACAATTCCTGAGAGGAACAAATTTTAGCTGAAATCACATATTTTTAGAAAATATAATGATTTAAGCCTTAAAAAGTTCCATTTTAAGGATTCTAATTGAAGAGGGTTTGATCAAATCACCTTAGATCAAAACCCCTTGGATAGAACCTCGCTAGTTTTAAACCATACCTATAAATGCGTCTCCTTTACACCTATCAAAATGCTGATAAAAAATCACTTTTGATTTAGCTTTAGGGATCAAATGAATTAATTTAAAATTTATTTCAAATGATTATGGTATTCCTCGGAACAAGCTATCCAATGAATATAATTTTAATATGTTTTGGTTTTGTTATGTATTTATTTTTTAAGTTTTATTAAACATAGGATTTTCATCGAAAATGAATTTCTTTATTCTTCACATGTGGAAAAATAGAAGATTATCAAAAAAAAAAAATTGAAAAATATGAGTGCACTAGATATTGAAGTCCTTGATCCAAAAAAAAAAAAATTTTTTTTGACATATACAAAAAGTTACCGTTATCACGGTGGTGTTGTGTTTTGTAATTAGTTTGACTTTGAAACTTTATTAAGGAAAAAATATTCAATAAAAACTATCTAACCAAGTGGAAGCACTAGATATCAGAGTTACAAATCTAAATTTGAAAGAATTAGAATTTTATCCTTCATGGAAAAAAGTTATGTGTTATACGGTGTGCGTCACCTTTTAAAAATGTTTTTTAAAAAAATCAATTTTTGTGGGAGATGGAAAAAGAAGTGAAATTTGATTCCAAAATTTTGAAAAAATATTTTTAGAATCTATAGACAAAATTTGATGAGACTCTAGTTTGTACCATCTTCAAATTCCTCGCAGTTTAGCCGCTATAGGTGCCCGAATGTGAAGATTTAGTTAAAAATAATAATTTCAGTGTCCAGTTTGGCCAAAAATTGTAAACCACTATTATGGGATTACCCAGGAACTAGATACAACTATAGGAACCATCTAAAGATGTACCTTTCTCCTAGCTAGCTGCTTGAGTATCCTTGGAGTGGGCTCTATTTCAGAAATCAATGCATGGACCTCCATAGATTTTCTCTTTTCTCTGGAGGTAGTTATTGACTTACCAGAGATCCCTTCTATTTTTTCACGAATTTATAGAGTCACTTCAGTATAAGTTTTGAAGCTTGGTTTGTTGGGGTCATGTGGACTGCTAATTAACATTTCAATACAACCAACAATATAATATTTTTCAATCTCATAGCCCAGCTCAAGAATCCATACAATTCTTGGTTCAACCGCCTTGATAATGCAGTAGTCAGTGGATACCAAAAATGTTATGTCATTCTTATATTTTGTGACTAGTTCTCTTGGAATTCTCCATCTTTTGTTCATTCTTCTCTAGAATTTTCCAAACAATGTAGCAAGGGAATCACCTTGTACATCCAAATCTCTAATACTTCTTATTAATTCTCCGATCTAATGAGCAATTGGTTTGGTATTCACCCAAAAAATTTCTCCTATATTAGAAAATTCCCTCATAAAGTAAAATATTAGGCATATAATCAAAGTTCCATACCTAAATGTGCATTTCTTCTTGATATCATTCAGATTCTACAACAAATTTTTCTAGAGAAACTCACAAAGATCATATTCGGTCCTTTTCTCAATCATTTCCATCACTATGTTAATTGTGATGTCAGATACATCATTGTCACCAAAAAATAAATGTACAATAACCATACTCATGTATTGAACTGTTAGATTATTGATTTTAGTACCTATGTTCTTTCTCAATCCTTTTCCTTTGTCAAAATTGCATATAGGAGTAGGTCTGGAAGAAGATAAACTAGTAATATCTCTAATTGCTTCTTTTGATGTCATATACAAATCACCAAGCCACACAAATTGATCATGAAATTTGCTCAGTGCCAATCTGATACATTTTTCTTCAATGTTAAAGTTAGGAAATCCATCCCACACATCTAATTTCATTTTTGTCAGCACATTTTATTTTTGTTTTAGGGTGTAGTTATTTCCAATTAACTCTTCAAACCAAAATATGCATGATTTTCTATAATTAGGCTCTTCCAACTTCCTATGAATATATATCCCAATGTCTTCAATCGAAATCACACCAAGGGAAACTTTCAAAAATGCACCCAAGGGGTCGAGTTCTAGGGTTTTAGTAGGGTATTTCTTAAACAGTGTTCAAATCTCTCTGAATTATCCATGACTTGAGGTGTATCCATCACAATCAATGGAATTCAATGAATATTTTGTAGAGAGTAATGTATAATAGAAGTTACTTACCTTTTGCATGCACACCAAAGCCAAACACTGGAATTCTATAGTGTGGAAATGCTCTAAACTCTTCAAGCTTGTTCCACACTCTTCTTCTCTTCCACAATTTCTTTTTATCGAATGAATTTTCCTTAATACATTTAAATTTATTTCTCTGATCCAATTTTCTTCAGCAATAAATGCTTCAGATCATGAATAGATGTCCTCAGTGTTTGTGTGTACTTCCATCTTATTAAACTCTATAATATTCCTTCTTCAGAAATGTCCACCTGAAATTCCTTTCGCATGAAGTTTTGAATTCATCATCTTTAATAAATGCATTAGTGTCACAACATGACAACATATACCGATAGGTGGAAATTAAATTTTCTAATATTGCCCCCCCTAAGCCATTTCCTAGGTTTAATTATTGATGAGATTATCTACACCAGAGGATGGCACAAATGAAATTGATACTTCTGACTCTCCTTTCTTATTCCAAGTCCTTTCCATTTCCTTCTTAACTTGTGTTGGATCAACCTTAGTGATTGGTTCATATCTCTTCTCTGAATAGTCTCTTTTCACATTTTTGCTTCTATAGTTTTTGGCAAAGTGTCCCGATTTTCTGCAAATATGACAAACATCATTATTCCATCCAAATTGTTCTTTATTCAATCTATATCTACACTGATTAGCCTTGTGTCCAAATAAATTATAGTGATAATTGTAGCCTTTAAGGGGATTGATCATTGTGTTTTGACTTCTTCATTATATAGCTTTATGTCCAATTCTTTTGCATTTAAAACATTGAGTGGAGAATGATATAGCATTTTGATTCATTCTATCATTTTGTTTTATTCTATTTCTATAATATTTTTCTCTATGCCCAAATCTATTGCAAGAGTAAAAAATATCATTAAATGATGAGCATCTCTGAGCATTAGGTTGTCTGATAGGGGTCCTTCTGGTATTGCTTCTTTGATTCTTGATCTGTCTACCATTGCATTGAGTTTGATTTTGATTGTAAACCTTGTTATATGTATGATTTTTCTTTGAACTTTGTCCTTCTTCAAGTCCCAAAATACCTTTATCCTTAGAAGGATTCTGAAATGCAATCAACTCATCAAGCATTGTAGAACTTGTTTTGAATTTGTCTTCATGAGCTCTTGCTTTCTCTAGATATGATCTTAGAGTTACCACTTCTTGTTCAAGATTTACACATTCATAAGCCTTGCTATGAATTTTAGCTTTCTGATAGTCCTCAATTCTTTTCTTTTCTCTTGTTCTTTTAGTCCAGTGATGTCCTCATTTGCTTTCTTCAATTGATCACTAACTTCTCTATGTCTTTCTTTGAATTTCTTGATTTGTTCTCTTAGTTTCTTGATGCACTCATTTGCTTCCTTGAGGATTTCCTTCAAATATTTTTCTCTCCTTCAGTCCTATCAAGATCTTCAAGAGAAATTTCAAGTTCACCATTATTATCTAGGATACATTATTCTTCAATATATTTAGCAAGAATCTCTTATGGAGGAAGAAGAAATATTTAATCTTCCATGTGTTCAAATTCCAAGATCTTCCTCAAGTTGTTAGACTTCTTAAGAGGAACCGAGCTCTGATACCAACTATTGAACACTTGGAATAGTGAGGGGGGGAGTGAATCATTATTCCATTAAACCATTTACATAATATCCATCCAAGTAATAACACAACTCTACCTGTAACAACAAGTGAAATCATGGAATCAACCCAAGATCACAACACACATGAACACCAGTATTTTTACATGGAAAACCCAAAATGAGAAAAACCATGGTGAGAGTTAGCTCACAATATAATATATCTAGATATAGAATACTACAATGGCTCATTGCCAGGACTTAGTGTCCTTGAAGGCTCATATCCTAAAGTAAATTATAAAACAAAGTACGGCTCATTGTTGAGAGGTGAACTGAGATAGAATGCACCTTTCTTGTGTTGGAGTTCAGTTCCAATGAAGCACAAAATATAAAAAACTTCACTATAAAGTATACTCAATAATTTTGTTTCCTCATTCATATAATTTTTCACATTCGCACCATGTGGTAGTCTATACATGATCTATATTTTTTTTCTCTATATCAAATTTTCTAAAAAATGTCTTTTATATATACCGTATACAAAAAACTAATTAGGTCAGCTTGATTAGAGTAACCCCATTCCAAATCAAAACTAAATCTATCAGTATTATCCTTGAAACATATTCATCTTCGTGCCCAACACAAGCATGCAATAAATGGTATCAGTCGGCACAAACCTAAGATAGATCCATTTAACATTCACAACGCATATTTAAAATCTTGAACACAAGTTCATAATTAAGTCGACTATAGTTAGACCTAAAACATCAAAGAATTCAATCATAATTCACCAAATGTGTAAACCAAAACTTGTTAACACATTGAATTCTCCTTTATATGATCTCAAATAACTTATCTTCAACTCTGCAAGGTAAAACAAATCAATGCACTATATTGGAATTTACTGTAAACCTCAGAACAAAACATGGTTATTCATTTCTTCCATATTCATTCACATATCATCATAAAAATTTGAAGTAAGATGAATCTCACAGTCACGAATCAATGTAAAAAATCCTATATTGATATCATTCTTTGTGGTAGAAAAAAATCAGATCAACAAAATAGACCACTGTTTTACCAAAATTTTGCTAACTGTATTTTTCCAACTGTATGACCAAGCTAACTAAAATCTTTCCAGTGGATGCAAACGATGTCAAGATACAACACATTATCAGCCTCTAAGAAAATCTTACAAAATAGGATAATCCAAACCAAAATACCATATCAATAAACTTTTAGTACCAGATAAATATAGCTCAAACTATTATTACCAGAGCAATTATAAACATCAATAACAATCTTCTACTTTCCAAAACTAATGTAAATGATGACATTAATGAAAATCTTCCAATTTCCAATAGTTTTAGATAAGCATAGTGGCATCTACATGAAGGAGACATTAAAGTAAAACAAGCCAAGTTGCAGATCTACAAAGGTAAGTTTCAGAAACTAAAAATGTTAGAGGATGAAGATATTACTGGATATATACTCTAAGTAGATGAAGTGGTCAATGCAATCATAGGACTTGGTGAAGACCTTGAAGAATTTGTGGTGTTAAAAAATGTACTAAGATCTCTTCATAAATATTATAGTTCTAAAGTATCTTATATCGAGGAAGCTAGTGATCTGTATAAAATTTCAATGGATCAATTATATGGTGCCCTTATTGCATTTGAAATGAGAGAGTTTGATAAAAAAATTCTAAGGAAGGAAGCAACCTTCAAATCTAGGATGAAGGAAATGTATGAAGCATGATCCAGATAGTGACACTAATGAAGAAGAAGCAAATTTTATAAGTTGAAGAGGGGTATCGACAAGTACAAAGGTAAGCTACCTTTCAAATGTTTCACATGTGGAGAGGTTTTTTATTTTTCTTCTAAATATCCCTTGAAATATTCAGAAAAGAAAAGAAATGAGCCTAGAATAAATAAGGTTAAGAAGATTCTCTACTCCATGGAAGATTCCTACTCTATAAAGGATGATGAATCTAGTGGTTTAGATAATAAAGATGAAATCCTATTTTTGGCTGCTAAGAATGTTGCAAGAATGGAAGAGGAATGAAGTGTTGTCATTGATGTCAATTGGTCAGCTGGTTATCAACTAGTTGTTGTTGATTGTATATGTCGAGGATATTGAGAAAATTGTATTAAAAGAAGGTTGCTAGTTCCAGTGCTTGTGAATTTTTATTTTTTTTGTGTGTTGATTGAGGTCTGAGAGAATTGTTGTTGGTTCAAATTTCTATTTGATGAAGTCTTATGGTATGTGGTTCAAGAGTTGTGTTTCCCTGGTTCTACTAAAGTTGTTTTTGGCATTTGGAAGTATCGAGCTTAATTGATCTATGTGTTTTACACTGGTGTGGCCGACCGTGTGTCAAGAACTACTTTCAAAGTTGATGAAGCATATTGGATCTATTATAGGTCCTGATGAAGCGTGTGTTTGTGTCACCCTCATTATAATTCCACCATAGGATGTTTGGTGCTGACCTAATTTAAATTTGAAGTTGGATGGCCAACTTTGTATCTTTTCAAGGTTGGAGATAGTATAAATATAGAATGTGCTGCGATGAAAATTGTACAAAAGAAAAGAAAGAAGATAAGTGAAAGAGAAGATGCAAATTTGATGCTATTCTTAAAGTGTGTGAGTTAAGTGTGTGGTTTTTTAGTGCAAATCTTAACACCGAGTTTCTAGATGTAGTGAGTAGAAGGCTAAATCTATCATTCATGTGAGTTGATCAGTGATTTTGGTGGAATCTTCGTTGCATTGGGATTGTTGTCTCTCTATAACAAGTCTTCTTTGTCTTCTTTGTATCTTTGTGGTAGTGAGCCCTCTAGGTTGTAGCCCTATGGACAATGAGTCCTTATTTCAGGTAGTGAGCCTTATCTCAGGTAGTGAGCCATTTTGTAATTGGTTTTGATATTCTCTATAGTGTGAGTTAATCCTCACCATGGTTTTTCCCTCATTGGGTTTTCCATGCAAATCTAGTGTTATTATGTTTGTGCATTCACATTTGATGGTTAATCACTTAATCAGTTTATGTGTTAGTTCTGGTAATTGAATTTAAGGTTATAATCCATGATAACTGATTCACCCCCCCCTCTTAGTTGTCCTATCCAACAATTTTTATTAGAGCTTAGTTCCTTGGTGAAGAGCTTAACTGCTTGAGGAAGGCCCGGGATGGATAACAAAATGGTCTTTGATTATCCAAGGTTTGATGGAACTAATTATGGTATCTGGAAAGTATTGATGGAAGAATATCTTGAGTATTATAGATTTGATGTAGAGAAAGCTTAGAAGAATCCATACACTCCTCCTGCAAATGGTACGAGTACACCTAAAAAATTAAAGAACATGAAGCGAATAACAAGGAAAAGTTCATCTTGAAGAATAGTTTGGTACATTTCGAGTTGATTAAGGTTCAAAATTTGAAGATAGCTAAGGAAGTCTAGGATGCTTTTGAAAAAGTGCATGATGGTGATGAAAGGGTAAAAGAGGAAAAATTACAAAAATTGGAAACATAGTTTCATCTTCTACATATGTCTAAAGATGAGAATGTTAAAGCCTATGCATAGAGATTGGATGAGGTAGTGGCTAGAATGCGATCTCTTGGCACTAGATTACAAGACTCTTCTTGATGCTTACAGTGAAAAGGTGAGTGTTATTGAGTAGACTATAGATTACAAGACTTGTACTAAGGATTTGTTGTTAGGATTTTTTTAAATCTTATGAAATGAGGAAGCTGAATCTAAGATGTGGAAAAAAAAGAGACTGCTTTTAAAGTTACAAAAACTGAAGATCCAGATGAAGAGAAATTTGAAGAAATCAAGGCTAACTTTGTACAAAGATCAAAAAAAGGCTTTGGTAAGTATGAAGAATTTTTTTCCTTTAAATGCTTAGTTATGGAGAAATTGGTCACTATGCTGCAAAGTGTCCAGAAAGAGCTAAAAAGAATAAACAAAGATATGAGAGATGTTGAAAGGTGCAAGACAACTGAGAGGGGGAGGGGGTGAATTAGTTGTCACCAAACTCAATCACAAACCTCAAACAATTATCAACTTCACTTCCACTTTATTTTGTTATTAAGTATGACCATAAAATGCAAATAACAAAAAGCAATATCAACACAAGAAACACTAGATTTACGTGGAAAACCCAATAAAGGAAAAACCATGGTGAGGATTAACTCACAATATAAAGTACTTCCAAAATAGATTACAAAGAGGTTCACTGCTAGATACAAGGGTCACTGCCTACATATAGGACTCATTGTCCAACAAGGAGGCTCACTACCTACATATACAAAAGATAACAAAAAATCCACCACATCAAATTACACTCATCCGCAACCTTGATTAGAAGAATTGTAGACACCGTCAGCTCACCGCTTTTAGGAGTCTAACACATAAAAGTACAACTGCCTCAATTCAATTTCACACTATCTTGCTTCTCAAACTTGTGGCATATCTAATACTACAATCCATAACATCTTGATTTGTATTTATACCATCTTCAACCTTAAAAACTTTCTCCAAGGTTTGCTATATAGGATTCAATTTACAAATTCAAATTAGGTTGGAAACTCAACATTCCCATGGTGGAAGAGAATGAGAGCAGACCAAAACAATGTCTCAAATTAATCACACACTTCCTGAATTGCTACTTATCCTTCACATGACGTGTAGACACTAGGTTGGCCAAACCTAATGAAAACACCAATGAACTTTGAAGTACATGTTTCCACAACAAGAAGATAACATGAAAACCACATAAAACACTTCACCAAACACTAAAACACATCTTAGATGTCTTTAGATTCATCCAAAACAAATGCAACATCCTTCATACACATAATTCTTTCCATCAGTCCATTTGGACTATATAGACACACACAGTAACTCTAAAACTAATCTTCCAGAGCACCAAACCACAAACACCTTTTCCAGAACATAGATAACATCATTACAAGCCTTCTACCAGATCTGTAAGACCTAAAACAAACCAGCGGAGGAATGCAAAGCAACAACATTTCTCCTAGTCCACAAACAAACAACTCTTCCAGACTAGTTCACACATTGGTGAACACAACTTTCACTCTTCATCAAACTAGATGCTACAATCCAAGATATATCACTCAATGATTCCCATAAACTACATTTTAGATATGTACAAGCATAGGATCAACACATAAGAAATGCATAGCACAAACTGGAGCACATTTTGAACATACACACAACTTTGTCTTCACTATTTATCAAAAGCACTTGGAAACTCATCATATCAGCACATCCACAACATCATAAAGATAGCTCCATGCACTCAAAACATCTCAACTGTATCTCAACTATACATGCAAAACCTGTAATCAATTGATTCCTTTCTCTACAAAAACCTGTACTATGTTGACATCAATGAAAAAATCAGTGACAACACCACCAAACTTACTCATACTTGCAAAAATCTCCCCCTTTGTCATTGATGGCAACACATGATGTGAAAAAACATTAAAGAAACCATCAATTATGTTCCTACACTCTCCTTTATTTTTAGATTAGACTCAATTCCATTCCTGCACTCTCCTTTATTTTTAGATTAGGCATCCTACACAACATTTCCTGCACTCTCAATACTATCTTTCCCTTTCTCTCCTCCTTTTTCTTTCACTATTTTTCACACGAATCTCTCTCCCCCTTTGAAATCAATGGAAAAGAAAAAAACTCAGATCTCTCCCCCTTAGGAGTGCACTCACACAACTCATACTACAACAATGATACTTCCTACCCCCATGAGGAGTAAACCCATTCATCAGTCTAGATAAATGAAGAATCTGTAGATCCACTGGACTGATGCACCTCCATTTGCACCTAGTTCAAAGAAGGAGGGGCAATAACCCCCAAATTCTCCTTGAGATACTCAAAAGTATCCTTCAGAAGAGCCTTAGTAAATATATCTGCAATTTGATCCTTTGTAGGCACATGTACTCCAATCTAACTTCATTCTCCAATACTTTTTCTCTAAAGAAATGATATATGATAGATATATGCTTTGTTCTTCAATGAATTACTAGATTCGTTGAAATGTTTATAGCACTTGTATTATCATAGAAGATAGGAATATGATTATCACACATCACTCCTATATCCTTCAATGTTTGCTTCATCCACAAAACCTGTGTGCAAAAAGATACTACAACAATGTACTCAACTTCTGCAATGGATAAAGAAACTGAATCTTGTTTCTTGCTTAGTCATGAAACTAATATTCCTCCAAGAAAGAATGCACCACTACTTGCACTCTTCTGGTCATCCACACAATCAACCCAATCTGCATCAGTGAAAGCACTCAAAGTGAAATCAGTATCCTTAGGATACCACAAGCCATAATCCATAGTGCCTTTAAGATATCTAAATATCATCTTCATAGCTGCAACATGTGCTTCTTTAGGTTTTGCTTGAAATCTAGCAACTAAACATACTACATGCATGATATCTGGTCTAGTAGCAGTAAGATACAACAGTCCACCAATCATAGATCTATACATGCTCTGATCAACTTTAGGAGGTTCATTATCTTTACTCAGCTTGCATCTAGTCACCATAGGGGTACTAATCGGTTTGGAGTCATCCATTCCAAACTTCTTTAGAAAATATTTGACATACTTTGATTGTGAAATGAATATTCCCTTATCAGTTTGATTCACTTGAAGTCCAAGGAAGAAATTCAACTCACCAAACATAGACATTTCAGACTCTTTTGCATCTCCTTTGCAAATCTCTTACACATACCTTCATTTCCTCCAAAGATGATATCATCAACATACCTAACCACTATCAAAATTTTGTTTCCTTCAACCTTGAAATAGAGATTACTATATGCAGAGCCTTTGTTGAACCTTTGATGTGTCAAATATTTGTCCAATCTTGCATACCATGCTCTAGGAGCCTGTTTAAGTCCATATAGTGCCTTTTTCAACTTGTAGACCATATCCGGTTTATCTGATAACTAAAATCCCTATGGTTTTTCCATGTACACCTCTTCTTCTAATTCTCCATTTAGGAATGTAGACTTGACATCCATTTGATATACCTTGAAATATTTATGAGCAGAAAATGCCAAGAACATCTAAATAGCCTCCATTCTTGCCACCAGGGAATTGTATCATCAAAGTCTATGCCTTCAACCTGTGAGTAAGCTTTGCATAAAAGCCTTGCTTTTTTCTCACAACTTCACCATTCTCATTCAGCTTATTCCTGAACACTCGCTTTGTACCAATTACATTCTTGTTTACAAGTCTAGGGACTAGTTCCCATGTCTGATTCTTCTCTATCTACTACAATTCCTCTTTCATTGCTCTAACCCAATTCTCATCTTTGCATGCTTCACATAGAATGAGGTTCTATCTTTGAAAGTAAACACAAATTTACCTTAGCTGCTACCACTTTGCTTCTTGTCTTTACACCTTCACTCTTGTCTCCAATTATCTATTCTTCAGGATGATTCTTCTATACATAGGAGACTTAGGAGTAGGTTATAGAGCTTCTTCTTCTTCAATATGTTATTCTTCTTCTTCTTCCTTATTCTCATCTAGTACTTGTCTGTAGATAGGCTCATCTGGTTCAACTTCACTCATCTCAAATGGTCTATGCATATCTTCATCAACCTTCACATTTGCACTCTCAACAATCTTCCTCAATCTTTTATTGAAGCATCTATAAGCTTTGCTACTGGTTGAATATCCAAGGAAAATACCTTCATCACATCTAGCATCAAACTTCCCAAGGTTCTCATCATCTCTTTTAATGTAACATTTGCTTCCAAGCACCTTAAAGTATTTCACAGTAGGAATCTTTCCTATCCACAACTCATAAGGAGTCTTTGTGTTGTTACCTCTAATTTGAACTCTGTTAAGAATTTAAACAACAGTGTGGATTGCCTCTCTCCAGTATACATTAGGTAAATTTTCTTCCTTCATCATAGTCCTTGTAGCCTCTTGAATAGTCTGGTTCTTTCTCTCAACAACTCCATTTTGCTAAGGAGTTCTAGCATCAGAAAAATGTCTCTTTATGCCATGCTCTTTACAAAATGTATAAAACTCACTGGAAGTGAATTCTCCACCTCTATCAGACCTTAAACATTTATTTCTTAGGTTCATTTCATTCTCTACTTTCACCTTGGACACTTTGAATCTATCCAGAGCTTGAGATTTCTCCCTAAGAAAAGTAACCCATGTCATTCTAGAATAATAATCAATAAGGAGCATAAAATACCTATCACCATTAAGACTTCCTATTCTTGTAGGACCATAGAGGTCTGTATGAAACAATTCCAGCATTCTGAGGTAGTTGATTGCTCTTTTCCTTTAAAATTGCATCTTGTTTGTTTTCCCAACTGACAACTTCTGCAAACAGTATTGGTGGGCTTTGTGATTTTAGGCAGGTCCCATATAACCTCTCTTGAACTAATCCTAATTAAATTATCAAATTTTACATGTCCCATCCTTCAGTGCCATAGCCAAATATCATTAACTTGAGATACAAGGAACTGACCATCAACACCCTAAAGCTAATAAATGTTTCCATATGGTTTTCTTCTTGCAGTAACCATAGTTCCAAACCATTTTCTGATCTCACAGGTATTATCCTGAAACACAAGCTTGAATCCTTTGCTACAAATTTTTCCAACACTCAAAAGATTATGCCTTAAGCCCTTAACATAATAGACATCATCAATAATATGTTTTCCATCAAAACTAATTGTTCCTTTTCCAACAATCTTTGCTCCAGAATCATCTCCAAACATGACTAATCCACCATCATACTTTTCAAGTCTAGTAAACTTCCTGAAGTCTAGTAAACTTCCTTTTGTCTCCGGTCATGTGGTTTGAGCAGCCACTGTCAATCACCCAATAGTCTTCATCTTGTCTAGCATGAAAGGAAGTAACCATAGTACCTTCCATCTCTTCCTTCTTGCTTTCCAAACCACTTTCCCTTGCACATCTTGTAGAGTTAGTAGACACTAATTTATTCTCTAAGGCTAGAAACAAGCATTCATCATTATCATCCTCAAAATCAGATTCATCATTAGAAATTCTGGCATCTTCTCTGACATAATACAACTTCTTTAACTTATTATCCTTTTTGTCTTTATTATCTCTGTTCTTCTTTTGTACAACTTTGTTTGGACATCTTGAAGCATAATGACCAATATTTTCACAACTGAAACATTTAAAGGGAAACATACCTTTGTACTTACTAGTACCTTTCTTCAACTTCCTTGTAAAATTTGCGTCCAACTCATTTGAAATATCACCATCTGGATCATCTTCTATCTTAGTAGATTTAAAGGTAGACTCTGTCTTCTCCTTTTCTTTTCCAAACTTCCTCATCTCAAATGTAGTCAAGGTGCCAAATAGTTGTTCTTTAGTAAATTTCTTAGGATTATACACTTTCTCAATGGTTGAGACCTTATCACAGTAACTCTCTAGTAGAGTCATCAAAATATTCTCCATTACATATTCATCTATTAGAGTACCACCTTGATTTTTGACTTCATTTACTGCAATATCAACCCTCTGAAAATAGTTTACAATATCTTCACCTTCTTACATTTTCAAGTTCTCATATCTGCGCTTAGCTGTTAGCTTCTTTGAAAATTTCACTCTATCATTTCCTTCGTAGATATCTTCCAAATTTTTCCAAACTACATAATTAGTTCCCAAAGTAATAAATTTTGTTCCCTTAGTCTTAGATAAAGTACTATATATTGCATACCTTTCCTTTTCATTTTCCTCATAGGAAAAAATCTCATATGTAGAAGAAGGACCACTTGTCGGTGCAACATATTTTGTCTCAACATATTTCCAAGTCTTCTAGCCAAGAGAGATCAAGTATCCTCTCATCTACACTTTCTAGTCACTGTAGTCAGATCCATCAAATATAGGTATTTCTAATTTGTGTGCCATCGGATCTACCTCAAGCGATTAAGCTCTTCTCTGAGGAATCAAAGCTCTGATACCAATTTTTGAAAGGCGTAAGATAACTAAGAGGTGGGGTGAATCAGTTGACACCAAAACCAATCACAAATCTCAAACAATTATCAACTTCACATCCACTTTATTTTTTTATTAAGTATGAGCAGAAAATGAATATAACAAAAAGCAATATCAACACAAGAAACACCAAATTTACATGGAAAACCCAATAAGGGAAAAACCATGGTGAGGATGAACTCACAATATATAGTAATTCCAAAACCAATTACAAAGAGGTTCACTACCTAGATACAAGGCTCACTTCCTACATATAGGACTCACTGTCCAACAAGGAGGCTCACTACCTATAGATACAAAAGATAAGAGGGTATGTGTAGGATCATCATGGAAAAAATATGCCCTTAAGTGGCAAAAAATTCAGAAAAATTAGAGTTAGGAAATTTGACGTAAAAAATTGAATAAGTTATCTTTATTATTTCAAAAATATGTAAGAATAGAATTTGTAGCAAATTGAATGTAGTTTCTAAACTACTAGGTTTATTTAAAAAAAAATCTATTTGGTGAAAGTTTGAAATTTCAATGCAGTAGTACTTAAATTTCAGGGAAAAAATAAGTAGGTGTCTGTCTGACCACCCTAGCCACAATAAAATGATAATATGATTTTATAATAGTTTAGATATAATTAGAGGGCTCATGCCCTGATGTGATGCATATTTTTTTGTAATTTTTTTCAAGTAAATAATTAATTATGAATTTTTTATTACAACTTTTTAAAAAATATAAAAAATCATATGTTTGACCACCTTAACTTGGTCAAAACTTCATGAAATTCAATTTTTCTTTTTTTAATCCTATAGTATGCAAAGCATAAAATGTGATGCATGTTTTGGATTCAAAAAATGTGATACTATTTGAAAGCTATAGATGTTTTTCAATCAGCCTATCAATCAGGACTTTAGTCATAATTTGAATAGAAAATGAATAATAATTACTTATTAAATTCAAAGTAAAACATAATTTGTATAGGTGGAAAACTGAGATTCTCCTTTAAAAACCCTTTTCGTTTCATCAGTTTTGGGTAAGAAAAAAGTCATCAGCCACATACCCTACACATACCCATCATATCACCACTTTTTGGCCCATTATGATCCTACACATACCCAACAGAAAATCCACCACATCAAGTTAAACTCATGCATGGCCTTGATCAGAAGAATTGCAGACACTGTCAGCTCACTGCTTTCAGGAGTCTAACACATTAAAGTACTATTACCTCAATTCACTTTCACACTATCTTGCTTCTCAAACTCGTGGCATGTCTGATACTACAATCCATAACATCTCAACTTGTATTTATACCATCTTGAACCTTAGAAACTTTCTCCAAGGTCAGCTATACACACTTCATTTTACAAATTAAAATTAGGTTGACAACTCAACATTCCCGCATGGAAGAGAATGAGAGTGGACCAAACTAACACTTAACTAAGACCCAAAATAACGTCCCAAATTAATCACACACTTCCTCAATTGCTACTTATCCTTCACATGACATGTAGAAAACAAGTTGACCAAACCTAATGAAAACACCAATGAAATTTGAAGTACATGTTTCCGCAACAAGAAGATAACATGAAGACCACATAACACACTTCACCAAACACTGAAACACATCTCAGATGCCTTTAGATTCATCCACAACAAATGTAACATCCTTCATACAAAAAATTCTTTCCATCAATCCATCCAGACTGTACATACACACACAGTAACTCTGAAACTAATCTTCTAGAGCACCAAACCATAAACACCTTTGCTAGAACATAGATAACATCATTACAAGCCTTCTACTAGATCTAGAAGACCTGAAACAAACTAGCGGAGGACTAGAGAGCATAAAAATTTCTCCCAGTTCATAGACAAACAACTCTGCCAGACTAGTTCACACACAGGTGAACACAAATTTCACTCTTCATCAAACCGAATGCTACAATCTAGGATATATCACCCAATGATGCCCATAAACAACAATTTATATCTGAAAAAGCATAGGATCAACATAGAAGAAATGTGGAGCACAAACTGGAGCATATTTTGAACATACACACAACTCTGTATTCACTATTTTTCAAAAGAACTTTTCAACTCATCATATAAGCACATCTACAACATCATAAAGATAGCTCCATGTACTCACAATATCTTAACTATATCTCAAATATACATGCACAACTTGCAATCACTTGATTCCTTTCTCTACAACAACCTATACTGTGTTGACATTAATGACAACACCACCAAACTTAATCATACTT
>VDFB02175727.1:0-25396 GCA_007258455.2 Sequoia sempervirens
AGGTTGTGAGTCTTATTTCATCATCAAGTTGTGAAGTGTGTTCTCATTAGAGATATTTGGAGGTTTTCCCCCTCGAAGTGGCTTGTTATTATCAGTTATTATCAAGTATTTGCAGCATATTTCTTATCATATTCTTCTATTGTGCAAGTTATTTCATAACATTTTTTGCAATACATGAAAGGGTTTGGATATCCATGTATTGTGATATTGACAACATTGTGTGGGAATTTAATGTATTGATGGTATCTAGAAGGTACCACTTGCATTAAATGAATCCACGGTCTTCTGAGGAGGATGTTATAGGTCAAAGGGAGATCAAGAACTAGGAAAACCATATCCTTTACCACAAGCCAAACCTTGATTGGTAAAGTAATTGATCCTTTAGATGAGCGTTCCTCTTCATCATATGCATTTATGGTAATATTTTTCCTTTGATCAACTACATTTTCAAAAAACCCTAATTATGTGATGAATTTTTTAGTACAAATTTTAAGACTTGCTCCTCCATCTATAAGAACTTGCCTAATCTTGACTTTATGGACAAGGACTTCAATTTGTAAAGCTGTGTTATGTGGTTGTTGAATGGTTGAATCATCATTCTCAATAAAATTGAGAGTGTGAGGAGAGGTGATGTGTCCCACCATAGATTAGAATTGATCTATATGCAAGTCTATAGGCACTATACTTAACTAGTAGTAGCAAGCGATTTATCTAGGATAACTTTATGCTCATGAGATAGGCGTAGCTTCTCAATTATGGAAATTTGTATGGGAGTTTTACCTAAATGCTCTATGAGATTTTATTGTGAAGGTAGTTTAGCATGTTTTGAATTACGAACTCTAAGGGTAACTATGCCTCTATGGGTAGTAACATTGCAATTAGGTTCCTTGCCTTTTATAATGAAATTGCTCACAAAATTATCAACCTCACTAAAGCTATTTGTGGCGTAGTCATACTTAGCAGCATAATAGTTTACACCATCACCAGATTCAGGGGCCTTTCCTTTATCCTTTTCATCCTTAGAGAAAGGGTTTTTAAACATCTCGCGATCAAAGTTACCAAAAGGAGTATGTTTGTGAACTGCTTTCTTACCATCATCAATAAGGTCTTATATCAGATGTCAAATTTTATTGTAATGATTAGTTTTATGTCCTTTGTGTCTATGATAGTTACAAAAGTGATTCTCATTCCACCATGGAGGTTTGACTTGTGAATTATATTCTTTCATCTCAGGTAGCATTATGAGATTATTTTCAAGGAGTTCTTTTAATGTGGATTCAAGCAATTATCCTAATGGTGTAAAATTTCATTTAGGGAAGCTTCTTTATTTTTCTTTTAATTTTTCTAAAGATGAACCTTTAAGGTTGTAAATAGGTGATGATGTTTTAGTGTTTTTTGCATGAACAATTGTGTCATTGACCACATTCTTGTTCTTAACCCAAGAAGGTGTCTTATTTCTCAAGCTTGATTTTTTTTATCTTTGTCATTATTAAGTTTAATACTTCCATCATCGATGAGATTTTGTTTAATTTGAAATCCCATTTTTATGACTTCATCAAAGGAATCCAAGCATTTGAGGCAAAGTTCCCTTGCAATTTCCTTGTTCAAATTTTGACAAAATATGTCAACCAATTCTTTGTCTAGAATGTCATAAGGTAATCACTTGTCAATTGTATCCATCTTTGTAAAAATGATAGAAAAGATTCTCCTTTTTTTTCTTGGTGTTAAAAAGGTTTGTCATGGTCACTTTAAGTTTACAGTTGTATCTATAATGTGATACAAATTTATTAGCTAGTTCTTGAAAAGATTTGATGGTCAAAGGTAATCATGAAAACCATTCGATAGCTTCTCCTCCTAGAATGTGAGGGAATAATCTCATAAGGTATGTCTCATAAACTAAGAAGTCCAAGGTAGAAGCAAAAAATTCTCTTAAGTGATCTTTAGGATCTCCTTTTCCCCTATATTTATCATGTCTTGGTATGTCCTAGTAACTAGGAAAAGTTGGCATTGGTATACTCAGATCGAAAGGATAAGGACATATATCTTCAATAGAAAATTTGTGGGATGATGTTTTATTATTCTTAAGAGTATCAAATTCTTGTCTCAATGATCTAAGATCATCCCGAATAGGATTATTTGTTTGTATTATTTTTTGTCTTTGAAGATCTCTTGTAACTAGGTTATAAATAAAAGGGTATGTGATCTTTGATTCTATCATCACTATTTGTTTTGGGATGCTTACATTCACTAGATTCATGTTTTCCATTCATCGTAAGGACATGTTAAATAAGGAGGTAGTTTGATTCCATCATTAGCAAGGGACTTGAAGTATTGTTGTGGGTTACGTTTGACCACCTCTGTAAGTAGTTTAGTCAATCTATGATCATGTAGTGCTTCTTCTATATGGGATTGGGTTACTTCTTCACTATCAAATTCATTTTCCCAAGGGTTCCCTTCCCCTTGACACATTTTTAATCTCATTTTAGGAATCATAGGTGATTGTTCTGGCCTTTGACCTAGGACTAGACAGTGTATGAGACCTAATATTAGGATGCAATGCAAATTTATATGACCCTAAGAAAAGATATGGGAGTGAAATGGTATGATATGATGAAAATACAAGAATTTAATACCACTATAGGTCTAAAGCTAATTATGGTGCAAGCCTTTACCTATGCTATGATGGATAGAAACAAGGACAAGTGATCAAGAGAGGGTATGTAGGAGATGATGAACTCCAAGAAGATTTCCCTACTCAAAGATGATGATATGTTCCCTAACTTAATGATGATGAACCTCAAGTGATATGGGTGATAAATATCCAATGTTTGATTCAAGAGTTAAGGAGAGTAACCTAAGTGCAAGCTAAAAATTTTGTTTGACTAATGATGGATATGCAAGGATTGAGGTCATGATCAAAATATGCAAGGACTCGGAGGAATGACCTATATATGCAAGGATTGAAGGATTGGAACTAAAGAATGATGCCCCAATAGATTTAAATGATAGGCTCGTTTTAGATATCTAAGTTTGGTTCGTTCTAAATGACATTAAGCTTATTTTGGAATTGTAAGTCTGGTTCATTCCTCAAAGAGCGTTGATAAAAGTTTCTTATCAATAGTAGTTCTTCAAAATGTGTTTTCTGATGGACCTAGAAGTATGATGCCTACATTTGAAAAAGGAGAACATGGATTTTTTCCTCTAAGGGATTTTGGTTTTGCAAGATTTTACATGGAAATTTGAACTTTTTTGGGCAAGATTTTGAAGTTTCCAAGGTTGAATTTTTTTTTGAACACACATGCAAGACATGGTAGACAAAAATTTTTGGGTGAATTTGACATAAAATTAGAGTAAAGTCTTAATGGGGGCTTATATTAGCCCTAATATATTTCACCGGTCTTGACAAGTTTGAAAACACTTGTAAGAAAAGCACAGCCTAGGATGGAAAGAGGATACTACTTGTTGAGTCCCTACTTGGATTGCTCAAAACACTTAGATAAAGTGGACAACTAGAGACCTTTGTGGCATTGGCTCCCCCTTACATGAAACAAGATCACTAAGATCTATTACCCCCTGATCTAAAAACCTTGATGAATTTCCTATCTCTAAAATGAATAGTGGAATGTAGGGTAGCTTCAAAATGAGTGTTTCTTCACCAGTGAGTAAAAGATTTTTTTGGCCACTAAAACAATTAGTTCTTAGTCCATGTTTCGAGAAAATACTGCTGCCTATGCACGAGGCAATATTAGCTCAATTAAGAGGCCTCCCATTACCTTCCTAAGAAAGGATTTTGATGTATCATGCAAATACTAGGGGTGGAGCTTGTCTACATAGGACATCCTCACCAAGTTATTGCACACTTTCCCAATGATCATGATAATTTATATAGCAGACCAAAACAAAGTGCCATTTGGGTCATTCCCTCTCACAATTTGGCAGGCAGATCCTCCAAGGGATTAACACAACAAAAATGATGGGTCTAGTTTCTTATCACCAATTTTGCACAAGGTGAGAGCATACAACTACCATCTCAAGCACAATAAATAGTGGCTCATTAACCCGCCATATGAAAACAAAAGAAAAAAAATAGGTTTGGCTTTTGATCATTGAGTTTGCACAAGGTGAGAGCATACACCTACCATCTCAAGCATAGTAAACACTAGCTCATTAACCACCCATATGAAAACAAAAGAAAACAATTGGTTTAGCTTATGATAATTGATTTTGCACAAGGTGAGAGCATACACCTACTAGGTCCTCATGAAATATTAACCTCAACCCTAATTATTCTATGTGAAAAAAAAACACTTAAAAAGGAAATTAAGGAAAACCCTGCAAAACCAACATTTAGTAGTTTATGTCTATAGTATTCAACAAACAAGTGTCAAGTTTACATTTAAGTCTTTGACTTGTGAACCTACAAAAAATCCAAGACAACAAAAGATTAGCCACAAAATCAAAATTAAACTATAAAAGAAAATAACATTAATCTAACTAACAAAGTTAATAAAAAATATATATATAATATAGCTAACAAAATCAATCTAAATCAAAATGATCTAAACTAAAAAAATTAATTACTAAAATTAATCTAACTAAATTTAATCTAAATTAATCAAAATTCATTACCAAAATTAATCTAAACTAATATTAATCTAAATTACTAAAATTAATTAGTATAAAAAAAATCTAAATTAATATTAACAAAATTAAAAACTCACAAAATCAACTTAAATTAATCTAAAACTAACAAAAACTAACTATATTAATTAATCTAAATTAACAAAAAAAATCAACAATCAATGTATAATTTCTAATTAAAACCTAATTTATCTAAATTAATTCAACTAATGAAATAAACTGTTTAATCTAACAAAATCTAGCAAAATCTAAATATTTTAAAATAGTTCAAAACACCTTCAATATCATGTCCTTATCAAATCAATCACATCAGAAATATTATAGCTGAAAAATAAACCACATTAAAGCATAGCCGCCCAGTAAGAATTCAAAATTCAAAATGCATTTCTCACTGTACGAACACCTATCAAAGCATAATGTGGGCAGATTTTTTGTCATATATTATGGTTTTATGTCTCCGGATTTTTGTAGGTTTGCAAATTAGGTTCTGAAATCGAAGAGATTCTTATGGAATTGGAAAACTACAGTAAGTTGCAAATGGAATTAGAAAGGGAGATTAAGCTACAAATGGTGTCAAAAGGCACCTATGACGTCAAAGCGGCATCACATTTGAGATCTAAAAGACTTAGTGATGAAAGAGCCCAAGAGTATTTCAAGATAGCGAGAGAGCCTTTGCATGGCAATTGGGTGCCCTAGGCATTTGAAAGTTGGTTCATCCAAGTGACCTAATTGCTAGACAAGAGCTTCTGAGGAATTCCTTACGAGAGCTCAAACTAATGAGTTGGAATTGGCTGCCAAAGCCAATACCTTTTGTGAGATGCATCCAATACCAAGACCATTTGAAACTACAAGAGAGCAGTCCCCACATAGCAATGGTGGCAATGGATGATGATGAAGGTTCGTAGGAAAAGATGAAGATTGTGGTGAAAAGATCAAGCTTCTATTAAGATGCAGTGAGGGGAAAATAGGCTATATTGTTTGCCCATATGCAATAGTGGAAAAGATAGAAGATGCTAGCTTCAAAACCACTACACAACAATGCATGAAAAATATGATAAAATATTAGCTTCAAATTCATATTATCATCCAAAACACTACAAAGAAAAAAACTAAATTAGTTAAACCATAATGGGAAAATGTCTAAATATTACAAAAGAAGAAATAAGCATGCAGCTCTAAATTCATCTTCACATTAGGTTCACCATTTTGTTCATGTCGGAAATGAGAAACTAAGTAAATCTAAAAATAGAAATAAAATTTTTAGCATAATGTCAATGAAGCTTTCCTAAATGAAAAAAAAAAATCAAAGAAACACAATACTAAACTACAGAAAACTAAACATAAACATTAAAAATAAAATTGATTCCATCACTTTCCTATCATCAAGATCTTGATTTATGCATTTGATGCTCTCAGATTTTCACAAGTAAAAATTAAACACGAAGCTATGATGAACTAATGTACACAAAGATTTTGATTGAAATTGAATATGTATGTATGCTCAATGGTAAGAAGAGAGAGGGATTTTATAGATTTCCTCACAGGAAAGATCTGGATTATGGAAGGAATGTGGGATTAAAAGAGTGAAGTGTAGAAATGAATATTTATCCCATATTGCTTGATTCAATGTAATTGATGGGAATAAAAGAAATAAATGGGAAAGATTATGATATGATGGAGGTTTGGGAATTTAGAATAAAAATGGATTTACTTATTAATGAATGATTTAATTAAATGGATTTATGTACATGAAAATGATTTAATGAAATATGCAAAGGATAAAGATTAATGTATTGATATTTTAATAATTATGTGAATAAAGATGTAACATCCCACTACACAACCCCGAAGGGTAAGAGCCAAAAGAGGAAAATATAATTTTTTTTTTTAAAAAGCCACAAGCATAACATACACACAAAGTTGTTGCCAATATGATATATCAACAATAGACAAGGCCAAGAATGGTTGAGTGCACAACCAAGAGGGGAAGACTGATTAACCCTCCAAAAAAAATCTAAACAAGAGCAAATAGGAGAGCTCCTGAAATTTATCCTCCAGTGTTCTAGAATTACTCTACGTCGATGCTCTAGAATTACTCTTCATCGATGCTCCAAAATTATTTTGCGTTGATGGTCTAGAATTATCTTGTGTCGATGCTCTGAAATTACTCTACAGTGATGCTTCAAAATTACTCTACACTGATGCTCTAGAATTACTGTAGTACAAAACACAACAAGAAGCTATGATGTGCTAAAAACCTTAGCAACAACAACACAGACTAGAACAATAAGTTGAGTTGCATCATAAACCTTAGCAACAACAAGAAGGGGGAATATATAGCAATAACTCTGAATTTTGCATGAAAACTTCTGAAGAAAAATCCATTAAGATCATCATAATACAAGTGATTCCGACACCAACACTAGAACTCATAAACCAAATATAAACCATCACATATCTTCTCATTAATTTATATGGTTACATTTTCACTCTCAAGCGAGTATGATTTACATAAAGGAATATACAATAGTACAAAGCCATAGCCATGAATAAGATATACCAACTGATAAAATAGCACAAGAGATAAACACCTCCAACTGATGCTCCAATAACCTATACACCTGTCCCCAATGGCGGTGGCAACGCCTCCCTGCTATGTGCACTCAAAAGAGACCACCCAACCGTGCTTTGAGGTAGTCACAAGGCCCAAGAAAAAATTACAAGGAAAGGGTAACATATGGCCAACACTCACATTAGACACAAAGCAAACATGAAATACAATACATTAAATCCAATATCACAACATGAAGATGCTCATACAATAACATGTTGGGTACTACTCATGACTACTAAGGTATAAGGTACTAGAGTGATGACTAGATGGAATGTCATCATGTGTGCTCAAAAGGATGGAACCACACAAAATTAAGTACACCTCTCATATGGACGAGGAAAATTCAATTATGCCCAAATCAACGCCCTACAGACGGATAGGCCATCTCAAGTGCATCCTTAGCCTTTACAAGTGCTCAAGGCCATGCACAAGGACTCATTATCTTATAATTTTTTTAATCCATCTCATTTAACCAAACGATGAATCCAAAGAAAATATGAAACAATGAAAAATCCACTAAAACCGTCATTGAAACTATTTAACACAGCCAAGCAAATATTGTTGCGAAATCATTCAAACAACTGATCTCATACACTCACAAGCAAATAAAATACATTGAATTATTCACCGTTAACTTCATAAAAGAAACTAATGATATAATCAATATTAACCTCATTAAATCATCCCACAAAATCACTTTTAAATCAGATCAAATCTACAAAGTGGTAGTGACACAAAACACAGTGTCAGCTATTGTTCAAACGCATGAGAAAGAGGCATAAAAATTCTATAAAAAGATAAAAGTGCTCAGATCTAAAATTGGACAACAACCTTATTCATATTTTGATGTTTCTAGGTGTATTTCATCTTTAATTTTCAATTTTATGACTTGAAATAAGGTGTTGTTAAAAAAAACATCATTTTATGCATGGTTGGGCAAAAACATGAAAAATAAAAGTACCCGGATTAAAAATCGGACAACGACCCAGTTGAGATATGGGTGTTTCTACATGGAATCCAATTTTATTTTACATTTTTAATAGGCGGTTAAAGAGCAGCAAAGAAAAACATCATTTTAACAAGTAGGCACAAATTTGACCAAAAATGAAAATGCTTAGAATTAAAATCTGCCAAAGACCCAGTTGAGATTTGAGAATTTATACATAGAATCCACATTTATTTTTCATTTTTAACAAGTGGAGAAAGAGAAAAAAAATTTTTAACAAATTGGGCAAAATAGAAAGAATGTGAAACAGCCCATAAATCCAATTTTTCCAATAACCCAGTTTAGATTTGCTGAAAATACATAAAAATATGCCATACATAAATACTATAGATTAGAAAAAAGAACACAAACATCTATTATCTAAACCCCAAGCAAACACAAAAGTAAATAGAGGAGTTCCCTCAAATTTCACAAAATAAAAGTAACCTAGAATTGAAAAGAGATTCAAGGCATAAATCTCCATAAAGGAATGCTCAAATCACCATACATTGAAAGATTTAAGAACAAAAAGGATAAATACCTCATTTCTTCCCCAAAATAGAAATGAAAGAATGCTCTATGTGGAAGGCATTACCGGATTCCAAAGTAGGACAACAAGGAGAAAATGGCTCACTAAATTCAACAATCCAATACCCACAAATTTCTTCTTAAAAAATCTCCATGTTTCTTCCCCAACTCAGCTTCCCAATACGAGGAGTTTTCCTTCTTCAAAAATAGAGAGTTTCTTCTCCTCCATAAGAAATTATGTCCCAAAACAAAACTTTCTTCCCTTTTATATTTTCTCCCCAAAACAATAAAATGAAATAAGGAATTTTAATAAACAATCTATTAAAACTCCCCAATTCAAAAATCACTAAATGTCCAACATTCCATGTTTCATATAAAAAATAATAATAATTTAAATACAAACATTAAAATACACACAAGCTCCCCAAGAAGATGTAAACAAAACTATGAGGGCTCACAAAATGGATTAATAAAATAATTTAAAATTTCCAAATGAAATATATCATTATCTCGAATGATGAATAAAAATTATTTAAAATAACATATTTAAAATCTCATGGATAAAATATTCAAATCTCCCATCAATAAAATACTATAAAATACCATATATGAAATCATGGAAAGATGTCAAAGAAACCACATCAAGACACCAACAACCAATTAAAAATATATAACCACATAAAAGATTAACAGAAACCAAGACAAAATACCTCAATGAGGCATACAGGTAAACCACATACAACTAAAAGGTGCTATGGACATTACCATTAGGTAGCCAGATAGTAAGACATCAACAAGGATACAATGCACTAATAGGGTACAGTGGGCTAGGGTAGGGGACATTTGGTCTATGACTACCTCAAGTAACCACCATCGAGAAATATGAGTACGTTTAGGCCTGTGGGTTCAAGCGGAGTCGATACTCAATACCTACACCACTCTAATTACACGTCAAAGTACATGTGCATATAACATATTTCATATAGTCAAAGCAACATCAATTATCAGGAAGAGGGTCATGATATCATAAGCCTCTCGGATACGAGTGTTACGACATCATCCATTTCCTGTCCATAATCGTATAGGCATGTAATCTAGAATAATAGCTAAACATGATAACCTTTCACATAACCATCAATGTTTAATCTCACTATAACAATATTTAACATTTAAAATGGGTATGTGCAAGATCATCATGGAAAAAACAGGCCCTTAAGTGGCAAAAAATTGAGAAAAATCAGAGTTAGGCAACTTGACGTAAAACTTTGAATAAGTTATCTATTTTATTTCAAAAATATGTAAGAATATAATCTGTAGCAAATTGAATTTAGTTTCTAAACTACTAGGTTTGTTTAAAAAAAAATCTATTTAGTGAAAAATTGAAATTTCAATGCAATAGTACTTAAATTTCAGGGATAAAAAAAGAAGTAGGTGTCTATCTGACCACCCTAACCACAATAAAATAATAATATTTTTTCATAATATTTTATATTTAAGTAGAGGACTCATGTCCCGATGTGATGCATATTTTTTGTAATTTTTTTCCAAGTAAATAATTAATTATGAATTTTTTATTACAACTTTTTAAAAAATAAAAAACTCATATGTCTGACCACATTAACTTGGTCAAAACTTCATGAAATTTATTTTTTCTTTTTTTAATCCTATAGCATGCGAAGCATATAATGTGACACATGTTTTGGATTCAAAAAATGTGATATCATTTGAAAGCTATAGATGTTTTCAATCAACCTATCAATTAGGACTTTAGTTTTAATTCAAATAGAAAATGAATAATAATTACTTATTAAATTCAAAGTAAATCATAATTTATATTGGTGGAAATATGAGAATTTCCTTTAAAAACCCTTTCGTTTCATCAATTTTGGGTAAAACAAAAGTCGTTAGCCGCATACCCATCATATTGCCACTTTTTGGCCCATCATGATCTTGCACATACCCAAATATCAAATAAAAATAAAAATACTATCTTACCTAGGTGGGAGTTGGAGAGGTGTTACATCCTCCCTCCCTAAGATTTTACTTACTCTTGGAAGTCATTTAAACTCAATATGCAGCGATGTCACACATTAGTACTCAAAATCTATTAATCAACATTTAAATATTGTACTCCATTCCAAAGATGAGAAGTATAATATACATTATTCATCACTAAATGAAATAGAAAGGACATCCATATATCATTCATCTTTCTATGGAGCACTATCAATATGTTGACATATACCTTAGTCATAAGGTCTCAACATGAAACAAAATAACATGGTTAATCTTGCTAACATCACATGTGCCACAATTCTCAAAATAAACATTTAATTTAACATCCATATTCATTCAATGATACATTAATTTCCACTAAGAATAGAGTAAAGAAGATGCATAAGCACTCAATTCTTTCCAAAACACCATTGTTTGCAACAATATTTGTTTTCCACACACTTCCAATCTCACACATTAGAACATATTTAGCATCATTTTCCACAAAATGTAACAATTTACACTTTCTAGAGAACAATCAGCCAACTTTTGAACTTTTCATATGAAACCATATCCAAGATGAAACATGCATTTATACATACATACTTACATCACTCAGAATCACATCACAAGGCTACACAAGGGTCCATCTAGACACCAGTAAGCAACATACTAATCCATGATACATAAACCATGAGCCAAGAGCCAATATCCATCTCACATAATCCATACCTCACACTCAGTGGTTTGATGGTGTTAGGCCACACACACATGGTGAGACCATCCAAACAAGACCACAATGACCTATTTCTTGTTGAATAAGGTTGTTAGCCTCCAAGAGATAGTCATCACACATAGGTGGGTAGTGGGTCCTAGCTGTGTAATAGCCTCACATTCCCTTGTCTTCAAGGTTCCTTATGTCTACTCCCTTGTATACACTCAACTGAGTCTAGCTCTCCCATTCTCGATGAGGAATCACATTACAACACAAGACTAGCATTTGAAAACAACAAATAGAAAACTAGTTTAGCCACCAAAGATTATAAATAAATATCAAATAAAGATTCAATTATAGCAATAAATCAAGGAATGCATGCAATTTACATACTAAATCATATGTAACCACAAGGGCTACATGCAAATGAGATCAGAAGGTGTGGTTAAACCATCACAAACAAGATAAATCAATTATTTTTCAACCTTCAAAATCAAAAGAAAAGTCATCAATAACCAAAATAAGATTCATAGTCTTCGAAATGGCACAATACATAACTATGTGACTGAACTAGCCACCAAACGAGGAAAGAGTGAACAATGTCTAACTATCACAATACCCCCTCATGTGTGGTGGAGTGAGCACACAAACTACATGGCATGAGGTTTACTCCTTGGCTACACCCTGCATCATGTCTTCACGTGATATGGACTCGCCAAGTGGCCCACACACTACTTGGATATCTGCATGGAATGTGCACCTCAGCCACATCCCGCATCATGTCTCAGTGTGACATGTTCATATGCTAGCCGAAGAAGGCACATACTAGTCATATGTCGCATGGCAGTGTGTCTGTGGCTCTACAAAAGTAGGGACACACAGAACACACCCTGCATAGCGATTCCTTGTGGAAAAGACACACACATGTACTTGCCATAGCCAGAGGTATGCATGGCTAGGACACACCCATATGCCAACCAACTGAAACACTCTTGAGAGAAAACATGAGTGTCCCTCTACAAGTGTACAAGGCCCCATTACACTCATCACACAAGTAGGCTATCATAACACAATCTCATAGTGCACCTTCACACCTCTAAGCACGTGGCATGATCATCACCAGCACTATGTTGGAACATCAGTGTGGTGTGGCATCATATCTATGGCATCATGGTAGGACATGTGCAGATATAGAATATATAATGTATATATGAGTATACAAAAAATATGGGGCTACTCAAGCCTCACCTCTCATGTGGACGAGATCGACCTGCTAATGCCAGCTCAATGCCCTTGCAAGCGGCCAAGAAATGCCAGCTCAACATCCCTATGGATGGCCGGGAAATACTAACAAACCAATGTTGTTGTACACAAAATTGTGGGGATTAGGTTAGCACATATGGATCAAGTACCTTGATCCATCATAAGGGGAAATAGTGAGTACTTTCCTTAGGATAAGTTGAGTTGAGAATGCTCTACGCCGCAATATGCGTACAATGCACACTCCATCCAAGGAACTTTGTTGCTGCTACTACCCCTTCACAAATTGAGGGACTAGAGAACAAAAAGAAGAGATTCTACGAAACTAACTTTTTGTTACCCTTAATATATATATAAATTTCAACCACACGTGGGTTGGCCCTCAATCAAGTAACAAACATGCAAGCACACAGAATGGAATGGGTAATCCCACACCTAAGATACAACATTTCCTCCATGGATGGGTACACATTCTCACCATCCCATGGGCACACAGAGCAAGTACGAGGTATTCACAACACTCAACATGTGCACTAACATAGGACATTCACATAATAGGGAGTACCTTTTTCAAATTTCCTCTTACCAAAATAAAACCATTATCCACCTCTAATTATGCAAGATCAATATAAACTTTCCAAGAACATGTACTCCTAACATCCATACAATACATCATAGTGCTACATGGAGTAAATCAGCAATTCCGTAATAACTCTCACATTCACATTCACTATTATTAAGTGGTAAATCACCTTACTACACACATATGTGAACAACATTTATTTCCCACACATAGTGCAATATCATTACATTGTTTAGTCAAGACAAGGTATGCAACATTATCACATCAACATACATTTTGCATTTTGCATTTTGAATCCAGGTACAATAATTTAACATCTACATGATTTCTTAAGACTTAAATAAAAAGTTGGGGACTATAGGCCTCACCAACAAGATGCACGGTCTATTATGCAATTATCATTAACATGCAAATGTTTCACTATTCCCTTTTTCTCTAACTTTTACTTAATGCAGAATGATTTTCTATTTATATTCATACATGTTCTATGATTATGAATGCAACTTGGGGACTTAGGTCCTTTACCTAATGTTTGATCTAATAAAAAAAACCTTCATGAATTCATAAACATTTGTTCATAAGATACAATCATACAATGGATTTTAATACACCACTCACTCAAATATAGGAATCTTCATTAAACCAATGAGAAGAGAGAGAGAGAGAGATATAAGGGTTTAAAATTCTAACACAAGCACGAATGCAAACATGGTTTCATCATCACACAATCACTTTCACACAAATGCATCAATCATATGAGAGTGAAATAATCTCTATGAGCTAACAACTGATGATCATTCATTTTCTATTACCATATTTATAATCTCAATACAATATAACATGCAAAAGCAACTCCAAAACCACATAGGTTTAATCAAGTAATCACTTGCACCTTGAGGTAAAGCACAAGAAGGTCTACATGTGCCATAAACTTTGTATGGTGATGAAAAACATCAAGAATCAAGATGAATACACATGAAAGAAACTTCTTGGCACCCTCAAGGTCAGACAGACCTTCCAACAACATGAACAAGGAAACTAAGCAAGGGTAATTTTAGGCAACACATGTCACTTGCAACCCACCAACAAGCTAAGGTCCAACATGCCCACCCACAACACATGATAAATGAAAGTAATCCATCTCAACCTCGGGAGACTCTCAACCAAGGAAATCACTCCAATCTTGCAAGGTAAGGCAAGGCCTAGGAGGCATCATTCCTTCACAACACAAGATAGGGTTGGGAAACTCAACCCTCTAAAATTCCATACTAAGGCACTCAAGGCAAGAGGTCCTATGACTATCTCGCCACAACAAGCACTTGGAACACACACATCAGCACACTACAACCACATGGGCTACAACCACACTCAGGGACCACTCAAGGGTCACAACCCTATACACAAAAGGGCCACACATCAAGAAGGACACCAAGCAAAACACACTTCTTGAAAGGCTCGAGGGTCTAACTAACCCTCACACAAAAAAAAATTCAACAGGACATGCAAGGGGCTGAAACAACAACAAAACTTGTTGACATCCACCACACACAACACACCAAGCAGGTGTCAACCATATGCAGGGATCCCAGTGCTACAACATGGGCTCCACCTCTAACTTTTCCTCTAGCTCTGCCCCTAGGGGCATCCTAAAGGAAACAAGTAACACATCAAAATAGATCATCACAAGCGTGATCTATACATCATACCAAGGCATGAAAGGGTATGTACAAGATCATCATGGAAAAATAAGGCCCTTAAGTGGCAAAAAATTCAAAAAAAATAGAGTTAGGAAACTTGATGTAAAAATTTGAATAAGTTTTCTATATTATTTCAAAAATATGTAAGAATAGAATCCATAGCAAGTTGAATGTAGTTTCTAAACTACTAGGTTTTTTTTTTTTTAAATATATTTGGTGAAAATTTGAAATTTCAATGTAATAGTACTTAAGTTTCAAGGAAAAAATAAGTAGGTGTCTGTCTGACCACCCTAACCACAATAAAATGATAATATTTTCTTATAAAAATTTAGATATAAGTAGAGGACTCATGTCCCGATGTGATGCATATTTTTTTGTAATTTTTTTCCAAGTAAATAATTAATTATTAATTTTTTATTACAACTTTTAAAAAATATAAAAACTTGTATGTTTGACCACCTTAACTTGGTCAAAACTTCATGAAATTAAATTATTACTTTTTAATCTTATAGTAGGTGAAGCATAGAATGTGACACATTTTTTGGATTCAAAAAATGTGATACTATTTGAAAGCTATAGATGTTTTTCAATAAGGACTTTAGTCGTAATTCAAATAGAAAATAAATAATAATTATTTATTAAATTCAATGTAAAGCATTTAATTTATACTCGTGGAAAGTTGAGAATCTCCTTTAAAAACTCTTTTTGTTTCATCAATTTTGGGTGAGAAAAAAGTCATCAGCGACATACCCTACACATACCCATCATATCGCCACTTTTTTGCCCATCATGATCCTGCACATACCTGAAAGCTAAACAATAAAACTATGAAAAACAATATAACAAGCTCACACTACACATGCAAATCACAACATAACATAGAAGAATCAAGTATGCCAGAGCTCCCAGTGTGTGAACATGAGCTCTGATACCAAATGTAACATCCTGCTACGCAACCCCGAAGGGTAAGAGCCAAAAGAGGACAAGATAATTAATTTTAAATTTTTTTTAAGCCACAAGAATAAAATACACATAAAGTTGTTGCTAATACGATATATTGACAACAAACAAGGCCAAGAATGGTTGAGTGCACAACTAAGAGGGGAGGACTAATTAATCCTCCAAAGAAAATTTGAACATGAGCAAATAGGAGAGGTCCAAAATTTTCTACTCCGATGCTCCAGAATTACTCAGCATCGGTGCTCTAGAATTACTTTGCGGCGATGCTCCATAATAACTCTACACCAATCCACTAGAATTATCTTACGCCAATGCTCCAAAATTACTCTATGGCGATGCTCCAAAATTACTCTATGTCGATGCTCTAGAATTATAGTAGTACAACACAAAACAAAAAGTTGCAATGAGCCAGAAACCTTAGCAGCAGCAAGACAAACTAAAACAACAAGTTGCATTGTGCCGAAAACCTTAGCAACAACAAGAAGCAGGGAATAGACAACAATAACTCTGATATTTGCATGGAAACTTCTAAAGGAAAATCCATAAAGATCATCATAATATAACCGAGTTCAATACCAACACCGAAACTCATAAACCAAATATAAACCATCACATATCTTCTCATTAATTTATATGGTTACATTTTTACTCTCAAGCGAGTACAATATACATAAAAGAATATACAAGAGTATAAAGGCATAGCCATGAATAAGATATACCAACTGATAAAATAGCACAAGAGAGAAACACCTCCACCTAATGCACTAATAGCCTATACATTGGTCCCGAATGGTGGTGGCAATGCCTCCCTACCATGTGGATTCAAAAGAGACCACCTCAGCATGCTCGGAGGTAGTCACAAGGCCCAAGAAAAAATTACAAGGCAAGGGTAAAATATGGCCAACACTCACATCAGACATGGAGCAAACATGGAATACACTGCATTAAATCCAATATCACAACATGAAGATGCTCATACAATAACATGTCGGGTACTACTCATGGCTACTAAGGTATAAGGTACTAGAGTGCTGACCAGATGAAATGTCATCATGTGTTCTCAAAGGGATGACACCACATGGAATCAAGAACACCTCTCATACGAATGAGGAAAAATCAATCATGCCCAAATCAATGCCCTAAAATGGATAATTCAACGCCCTGCAGATGGATAGGCCATCTTGAGTGCATCCTTAGCCTTTACAAGCGCTCAAGGCCATGCACGAGGACTCATTATCTTATAATTTTTTTACTCCATCTCATTTAACCAAATAAGGAACCCAAAGAAAATATGAAAAAATGAAAAACCACTAAAACCATCATTGAAACCATTTAACACGGCCAAGCAAACATTGTTGTGAAATCATTCAAACAACTAATCTCATACACTCACAAGCAGATCAAATACATTCAAACATTCACTGTTAACTTCATAAAAGAAACCAATCATATAATTAGTATTAACCTCATTAAATCATCCCACAAAATCACTTTTAAATCAAATCAAATCCACTAAGTGGCAATGACACAAAACACAGTTTCAGCTGTTGTTCAAACGCATGAGAAAGAGGCATAAAAATTCCATAAAAAGATAAAAGTTCCCAAATCTAAAATTGGACAACAATCCAGTTCAACTTTTGATGTTTCTAGATGGATCCCGTCTTTAATTTTCAATTTTATGACCCGAAATAAGGTGTTGTTTAGAAAAATGTCATTTTATGCATGGCTAAGCAAAAACATGAAAAATGATAGTGCCTGGATTAAAAATTAAACAACGACCCAGTTGGGATATGGTAATTTCTACATGGAATCCAATTTTATTTTACATTTTTAACAAGTAGTTAAAGAACAAGAAAGAAAAATTTCATTTTAACAAGCAGGCACAAATTTGACCAAAAATGAAAGTGCCCAAAATTAAAATCTGCCAAAGACCTAGTTGAGATTTGGGCATTTCTATATGGAATCCACATTTATTTTTTGTTTTTAACAAGTGGAGAAAGAGCAGCAAGGAAAAAACATTTTTTTTTTTTTAAAATTGGGCAAAATAGAAAGAATGTGAAAGAGCCCAGAAATCAAATTTTTCCAACAATCCATTTCACATTTGCTTAAAATACATAAAAATATTCCATACATAAATACTAAAGAACTCAAACACCCATTATCTTAATCCCAAACAATCAAAAAAGTAAATAGAGGAGTTCCCTCAAATTTCACAAAATAAAAGTAACGCAAAATTGAAAAGAGATTTAAGGCATAAATCTACATAAAGGAATGCCCAGATCACCAATCATTCAAAGATTGAAGAACAACAAGGATAAGTACCTCATTTCTACTCTAAAATAGAAATGAAAGAATGCTTTATGTGGAAGGCACAACCAGATTCCAAAGTAGGACAGCAAGGAGAAAATGGCTCACTGAATTCAACAATCCAATACCCACAAATTTCTTCTCAAAAAATCTCCATGTTTCTTCCCTAACTCATCTACCCAATATGTGGGGTTTTCCTTCTCCTTCAAAAATAGAGAGTTTCTTTTCCACCACAAGAAATTATGTCCTAAAACAAAATTTTCTTCCCTTTTATATTTTCTCCCCGAAACAATAAAATGAAATAAGGCATTTTAATAAACAAGCTATTAAAGCTCTCCAATTCAATTAATTAAAATCATTAAATGTCCAACATTCCCTCTTTCACATAAAAAAATAATAATTTAAATCCAAACATTAAAATACACACAAGCTCCCCAAGAAGATTTAAATAAAACTATGAGGGCTCACAAAATGGATTAATAAAATAATTTAAAATTTCCTAATGAAATGTATCATTCTCTTGAATGATCAATAAAAATCATTTAAAATAACATATTTAAAACCTCATGGATAAACCATTCAAATCTCCCATCAATAAAATACTAAAAAATGTCAAATATGAAATCATGAAAATATGTCAAAGAAACCACATCAAGACAATGACAACCAATTAAATATATATAACCACATAAAAGATTAATGAAAACCAAGACAAAATACCTCAATGAGACATATTGGTAAACCACATACAACTGAAAGGTGTTGCAGACATTATTGTTAGGGAGTTGAACGATAAGACATCAAAAAGAAAACACTGCACTAACAGGGTATAGTGGGCTAGGGTAGGGGACATTTGGCCTGTGACTACCTCCAATAACCAACATCAGGGAATATGAGAATCCTTAGGCCTGTGGGTCTAGGTAGAATTGATACTCGGTACCTACACAACTCTAATTACATGTCAAAGTACATGTGCATTTAAAATATATCATATAGTTGAAGCAACGTCAATCATTAGGAAGAGGGTCATGATATCATAAGCCTCTCAAATGAGTGTTACGACATCATCCCTTTCCTGTCCATAATCGTATAAGCATGTAATCTAGAATAATAGCTAAATATGATAACCTTTCAGATAACCATCAATTTTTAATCTCATTATAACAACATTTAACATTTAAAATATCAAATCAAAAGGGTATGTGTAGGATCATGATGGGCCAAAAAGTGGCGATATGATGGGTATGTGTAGGGTATGTGGCTGACGACCTTTTTTATACCCAAAATTGATGAAATGAAAAATGTTTTTAAAGGAGATTCTTAGTTTTCCACCAGTATAAATTATGCTTTCATTTGAATTTAATAAATAATTAATATTCATTTTTTATTTGAATTACGACTAAAGTCCTGATTGATAGGCTGATTGAAAAACATATGTAGCTTTCAAACAGTATTACATTTTTTGAATTTAAAACACGTGTCACATTCTATGCTTTGCACACTATAAGATTAAAAAAAAAAAAAAAGAATTTCATGAAGTTTTGACCAAATTAAGGTGGTTAGACATATGAGTTTTTATATTTTTAAAAGTTGTAATAAAAATTCATAATTAATTGTTTACTTGGAAAAATTATAAAAAAAATGCATCACACCGGACATGAGTCCTCTACTTATATCTAAAATATTATATAAAATATTATAATTTTATTGTTGTTAGGGTGGCCGACAGACACCTACTTCTATTTTTTTCCCTGAAATTTAAGTACTACTGCATTGAAATTTCAAATTTTTACCAAATCGATTTTTTTAAAAAATAAACCTAGTAATTTAGAAACTACATTCATTTTGCTACAGATTCTATTCTTACATATTTTGAAATAATATAGACAACTTATTCAAATTTTTACGTCAAGTTGCCTACCTCTGATTTTTCTAAATTTTTCGTCACTTAAGGGCCTATTTTTTCCATGATGATCTTGCGCATACCTAAAATCAAAATACTATCTTACCTAAGCTGGAGTTAGAGAGGTGTTACAAAATAAGTATAAAATTTATAGATGATTTATGAATAAAAGATTATGCAAATGTTTAAATGCTTATAATATTTTAATGATTTGAGTGAATTAATGAAAATAGAGGAATATATTAAATGAATTAATTAAATAGATAATAATATCCATTTAATTAATAGAAGAATAATAAGATGACTGAGGATAAATTTTGTGTCTACAAGGATGATTTCCTAAACAATGGCTTATCCATGGGTTGTGTTTGGTCATTGTTTTGTGAGAACAATGGTGGTATCTAGGTAAGTATTCATAGTTGTTTTTGGAAGTTTTCTAATTACCTTTTGATATCCAAGTGGAATAAGGTTTGTATCTTTTAGTATGTCCACATTGAAGTCAATTGGTAGCTTTGCACCACTTTTTGCTAGTGTGAGGAAACATGAATTATCATTTCTTTCAAATATCTTGTCCATGAGCTTTTGCAATCTTAGGTTCTTGGGAGTATTCTAATAGATTTTCCTCAGTGGGTTCCTCATCACTATCGTATTCTTCTATCAATCATGTTTTGGTGTCCACGGATTACTTTCCCATCACATGGTGGTTGGTTTGTTGTTACCTTGAATGAAGGTTCCTTTTGAGGAGTTGTGAGGTCACTTGGTTTGTATCCCCATGGGTTGGTTTCCTCATTGGTAGTGTTTGTTTTTGGTGCACTTGAGCTACTCTTGTATGCTTCCATCTTTTTTCTAACTTTTGGAATGAAATGGTATTTTATTTTTGGGATTCTATTTTAAAATTATGGTGTTGTGTTTTTATAATTTTCTATTACCGCACAGGGGCTGATAATACTAGCCTTTCAGCTGCAAGATCAACTTTTTGTTCCTTTTTGTCTAAGATATTAGCTATGTTTCTCCACTAATTTGGTGTTTCCTTTTTCTCAAAAATGAAATTTCTCTAACTACTAATAATATCTAATTGTTCACCTTGAATTTGTGTGAGATTTGGTTGTATGATAGATATTGTAAGATCTGGTTGTTGAATAGGAGCAGTAGGGCACCAAATGGTCATAAAGTGCAAGCTTTTCCTTTGATGTTTTGATCTATTTTTTGTTTCCAAAAAAGGATGATGAATGATGATGATGTAAAAGAAAAACCTTTTGGAAAAAAGAGGTGTTGGTGTTTTTTCTATGGTTTTTGTGATACTCAAGACCCTAAGGTTTGAGTGATGTTTGGATGTTTTGGAGATGATGCTATTTTTGGTACTCAAAATGTTGAAAACTGGGACTGATATTTCACTTCATTTTTCTAGAGGACATGTATTGGAAATCTACTTCAACTAGCCTTGAGGTTCAAGAAAATTTTGATATATTAGAATTTTGAGAGTAAAGGAGTAATCCAAGTTGTGTTTTTATTTTGAATCCTAAAACTAGGTTTGATTTTTTTTATTTTTTTTTGCAAACAGAGATGGAATGATGGTGATATGAGCTATTTTTTGGAAGTTCTATATGTTTCATTTTCAAATAATGTAATCAGTTTAGGATTAGTTTCTAATTTGCACTAGAAAATAAAGTAGAAGCAAAAATCTTTACAACAATAGCATTAAATTTTAGGACAACTGTGAAAAACTTTTAGAGTAGTGGTGGTCTCTATTCTAGTTTGTGGCCGATAACATAGAGCTCAATAGTAGTAAGGTTTGGAAAAAGTGATTCTATTTGTGTTAATAGCATCCAAATATGAAGGAGAACTATAGAAAATTTTATCAACAATGACCTCTATTGCAAATTTCCTGATTGGTGAATAGTGAATGCAAATGCAATAGTTTTGGTCAAAAGTGAAAAGATTAAGTCAACTACAGCTAAAAAATATGTCAAGTGTGGCAATGTTAGGATCAATTGTAGCAATTTTTGGTCTATTGCATTTTATTTTTCAAAAGCGACAAGTTTTTTATAGTGATTATCATAATCTAGAGAGTAGTAACAGTAGGTTTTTGGTCAACTGTAGCTAGGTTTAGGTCAATAGTGACAAAAATAAGAGCAATAGTGGCTTTTGTTCAGGTTTATTTTCTAGTTTCTATTTTGGTAGTAGTTTAGATAAGTTTTTAGTTTTGATGCCTCATTTTGATCTGATTTTTTTTTGAGAAATTTTCAAGTGATACAATACAACATAACAATCAAAACTATTTGACTCTAATTGTCTATAGTTTTAAGTAAGTTTCTTTCCTAAAAATCTCAAAGTTTGTGAAAGTCAAGATACTAAAACCATAGGTCCCAATGTTTAGTTTGGTCTAAAATGTGACTTGGAATGTAAGCCTAAATATTCAAAAACCTTTAGAGATATTTTTCTAAGATATATTTTTAAGGAGTGAAAATATAGGGATTTTTTCAAACGTATTCACACTAAGTTCAATATAGGTATTTTGATAACCAAGTTTGCTGCTTGTTTTGATGTGTTATTTTTAAATCAAGCAAATTGTCTGATGTCCAAAGTAGTGAAGAATTTTCTCAATTTTGTGAAGATAATCATTACACCCTAGAGATAGGCATATTTTTTTAGGTGGGCTTACCTCATGCCCCGAAGGGATGATTTTACATGCAACCTATGGAGAACATTTTAACTCAACCATAAATTGAACTTGGTAAGTAACTTCTCAGAAGTAAATTCCAATGCACCACTTTCAAAGAATATTTTGGATAAAAAATATGGCTTCTACTACAATGGTTCTTACTCACTGCTTAGGGGGGCAATCTACTTTTCTAGCACCTAGCAAGCCACTTAAGGCTTTAACCAACTTACTTGAGGCTCTATATACCTAATGGTAACCCCCCTTTTTGAATGGCACTGATGGAAAAGGAATCGGGGTCTATCTTGGTTTTTAGCCACAATCTAATCTATATAGTATCCTAAGGGATAAACCACTTTGATTCACCTCGATTTCTCCACCATAGGATGTATCTTAAGGTAGGCCTGATCTACAAGGTGATGCTTGAAATGAAACATGTGTGAAACTCAAAGTTTTTTTTTTCACCCAAGATCACTAAAAGATGCGAGAGGAGAGGATAGACACTTAGTTTTCCAAGCATGGAAAACAAATCACACAATTCATTGCAATATTATTTTTAAGCCCCTTGAGTGATGCTATCCAAAAAAAGGAAAAAAGGAATGAAGAGTGTAGAAGATATGAATTTATTTTTTATGTGCACCAGTTTTGAAGTGTTCTCAATTTCAAGCAAGTAGATAGCAGTGTGCAAATCATAATGTATTTGTTATATTTTAAGCACCAATTCTTGAATGTTTCTAATCACCTTGTATTAATGTGGTCAACAAAATAAAGATCATTCTTTCATTAACAAAATGATGGCTTTTGGTAAAAAAAAAAATCCATTTTAAGGACACCAACTTGAAATGATTTTCTAAACTACAAAAGCTTTTGAAAGTTAACTTTAAGACACCAAATCAAAATTTGCAAGTTATGGGTTTCAATTTTTAAGAACTAATTTGAAAGATTTTCTAAACTAGGAAAGATTTTTAAAAGTTCATTTTAAGACACCAAATCGAAATGTGCAAGTGGTGGGGTTCAATTTTTAAGCACCAATTTGAAGGAAGTTCTGAACTAAGAAATCTTTTGAAAAGTTCATTTTAGGACACCAAATTGAAATGTGCAAGTTGTGGGGTTCAATTTTTAAGCACCAATTCAAAAGATCTTTTAAACTAGGATTTTTTTTGAAAATTTCACTAAGTTAAGACACCAAATTGAAATGTCCAAGTTGTGGAGTTCAATTTTTAAGCACCAATTTGAAAGATTTTCTAACTAGTTGCCAATGTGAAGCCTCCATTATGCATTTGCAAAAGCTCCAATGTGTGTGAATGGTGATTGAAGATATGTGTAAAAGGTCTCAAGAAATCAAATGAAAATTTAACATTGGCTCATTGTACAAAAGATTCCAATTCTTCAATCATTTTTTAAGATGAAGAGGATTTTTATATAGTTTTTACGATTTGAGATGAATTTGCAAGATTAGACAATGTTGAATCAAGATCAATGGTTGAAATTTTTTGAGAGGAATTAGATTGCTCAGTTAGATTTTTTATCAAATCAATTAAGAATGCCAATTGATTGATTAGAGGAAATAGATTGCCTAATCTATGGAATTGAGGAAATCATGTTGAGCTTTTAGTGGTATTGCAGAATAGATGGAATAGTTAGGAAATAGATGAATCAATCAACTAATTAGAGTGAGAAATCAGTGGTCATGATTTTCTCAATCATAAAGGTGGGTGAGGGTAATTAATTAATTGAAATAATTAATTAATATTGTTGAGTTGAATGTGCAAGTCATGTTTGACTTTTACAAATAAAGATGTATTTATTTTGTTGACCTTTTCGGATGATGTTTTGAATAATTAATTTAATTATTCAAGTTTAGGGGAAAGTGATTTAATTAAACTATTAAGTATTAATAATTTAATTGATTTAGGGGAGTATGGTAAATTAGCAACATAATTAAATAATTAATGTTATTTAATTAATCAGAAGGAATAAAATTAAATTAGGAATTTAATAAATAAATGAAATTTATTTAATTAGTCAAAAATGATGAAAAAGTGAATTAGTTAAATAATTTAAATATTATTTAACTAATAGAGGAAATTATGGTTTTTGATGTAAATGATGTGAAATGTAGTGTCATTAAATGATAATGATGTTGATGATGAGAAAATGTCATTTAGGATGTGTGATAAGGGTTAGGTCATTTTTACATGTCCATAGTTTTGAATGTCTTTAACGACTAGTTTACATTGATGCTACCCTACACATTCCATATGCTCAATCAATTTTTTTGCATTATCTCTTTCTTTCAATCTAAGTCCTCCACAACCTCACATTTTATCCAAATGCAACCCTGTATCCTTGCCCACATAACCTTCAATATTATTTCCTTGATTATTCCTATTCTCTACATTTAACCACTAATATTTCTTCAACATTTTTCCTTAGAAATTTCCCGCTCCATGGCATGGGTGAGTAAGTGGTTTTTCTACATATTTATAGTCCTATGCAACTCCCCTTCCTCTTCCTTCTTTGTAGTGTTGCTCCCTTTATTAAAGTGA
>VDFB02175728.1:0-16186 GCA_007258455.2 Sequoia sempervirens
ACCCTAGGACCCCCTACCCTTTATCTCTCTCCCACTCCCCCCCCTCTCTCTCTGAAGAATCTCCCTCCTACCAAGGATTAAATTTGATGGTCGACTTTTCCTGTCAACAAATTTTTTAATTACGGTTATCTATTCAAGGGTGCCCTTAAAACATTATGATATACCTTAGTGTATGTAAAATTATATATAAATCAAGCATATATATCATTATAATTCTATATAAATTTTGACAGTTTATCCAAAAGATCTCCTTTTACAATCTTCTTAAAATTTTGATTGTATTCTACGGCAAAAATCTTTAAATACGGTCATATGGCCATCAAATTTAAGCCTTGCCACCTATCCCCACTCCCTCCATATCTTTATCTTAAGTTATCATTTAAAAAGAATATAATTAATATTTATATTAATATTAAAAACAAGGTGTTCGACCGAACATCTTTAGAATGTTCGGTTGAACCCATTTAAAATCATCTTTTTATTCTATGGATAGTGGGTTCGGTTGAACATGGGTTCGGTCGAACCCCTGTTTGACCGAACACTTTTATTTTCTTCGACCAAACATCTGTTCGGTCGAACCCATGTTTTTTCACCCTTGCTCCCTAAGGCACCAAAATTGCTGAGAATTTTGCACTTCAAAGCTCAATTTGAGAATGAAAATGGAGGAGATCTCAAAAACCCAACTAGTATCAAGTTCCCATCAAAATGAGCTATCCAACGAATATAATTTAATATGTTTTGATTATATTATCTATCTGTTTTTTAAGTTTTATTAAATATAGGTTTTTCACTGAAAATAAAACTTTATGTTCTGCACAAGTGGAAAAATAGAAGATTATCAAAAAAAAAAATTAAAAATATGAGTGCACCAGATATTGGAGTCCTTGATCCAACAAAAAAAAAAAAATTCGATACATATAATAAAAGTTATGTGTTATACAATCATGTTATGTCTGAATTGTAATTGATTTGACTTTGAAACTTGATTAAAGAAAAAATATTCAATAAAAACTTGATTTGACCCTTGGGATGTCCATGGATTCATGAGATGCAAGTTGTACCATCAACATATCACCAGTGTTTGAAATTTCCTTTTAATAGACAAGATATCACTATTGTCATTGATTCCAACAACCCCCAATATTGCAACACACTCAGAACAACCCAAGACACTTTTGTACCACACAACAGGGAAGCTACAACTCCTGGTTCATCCAATAGTGAAAGACAACTAAATTCCTTGCCAAAGTGGGTGGAGAAAAAGGACCAATAAAAAGATAAGGGTATCAATGAGTCTACTCCATTGAATCACAAAAGTCAACTCAATGCCTTATCAAAACAGGTTGAAAAGATCCAATTGAAAGAAAAAGGCATGGGGGAATACTCATTTGAGTAATCCTTGTGTTTATCACAACTTTCATCTTCTCCTAAGTCATATGGATAGCCATCAACATCAAGACAACAATCACCACAACCAACCACACTCTTTGATGGAAAATTTGTAAGATCAGACACTTTAGTGGACGGATCAGAAGACAAGGAGGTTTTGAATTGGTTGTACAAGGACGAAGAACAATCACAAGCATCCACTTCAAATGTACTGACAGAGCAATATGGCAAAGGCAAGACAATCTTGGAAAAGATGGGATATGAGGGAAAAGGTCCTATTGGTAAAAGAAAAGAAGGCATCATAGAACCAATACAACCCATCACAATGAATTCAAAGGACAATACAAGACTAGGGTACAGGAAATAAGCAAAAGAAGAAACCAGATAAGAAGTTGTCAAGATAATCCTTCAATTAAGAGATAGTTATGAAATAGACTCCAATGAATATGAATGGGGTTCCCTCTCTAAAGAGTCTTGTCATGATAAGGAAATTGATGTGGTACAAAAGTATACACCAACATGTACTAAGGGAAAAATCTTGAGTTATGGACTAATTGAAATTGGATCACAACATATCGATGACTCAAGTGAAGACAATCATACTTCAAGCGAGATAGATACTTTGGAAGAGAGTAACATCATAGAACTCAATATTTCTATCAAACACTCTAACGACATTGCCATCATGACACTCACCCCTCTTGATCTTAGCCAATCTGATGATTCTTTGTTGTTAATACACTTTGAAATGATTGATTGGGACCAAATTGAGCTGCTTGACATACCTGTCTTTTCAAATGATGACGCCATCGTAAACTTCCTTTGTTCAAACAATCCTGAAACATGTTCCACCAGTAGACCTCATAATGAAGATTTAAACAAGGGGAGTGCCAAATCTTCTAGCTACAAAATGGATATAAAAAAATGCATCTAATAGTGAAAAGCATCTAATGGCACTATTAGATCAAGAAAAAGTAAAAATAAAGAGTGCATCTCAAGGTGAAAACCTCTCCAAGGCACTAAGAGATGGAAGATTTGACACTCTTCCCAAGCACTATCAAGAGAGATCATTAGTGTTGATTGAGTCTACACAATCCATCAATGTTGGTATAGTGGAAATAGTGAAGAACCTGCATCTAGCGGCATCCATGACAGAGGAGGAAAAACCCATTTTCACTAAATTCTTTGAAGAGAGGTAGATCAACTTTGCTTGGTCTTATACTGACATGCCAGGATTAGATCCAAAACTCATCATGCATCATTTATCACTACCACCTGGCATAAAACCAGTAAAGCAAAAGTTGAGAAAAATGCATCCTCATATCGGCCTCTTGGTAAAAGTCGAATTAAAGAAGCTACTGGATGTGGGATTTATCAAACCTATTGACTATGCCGAGTGGATATCAAATATTGTGTCAGTCTCAAAACCAAGCAAAAGCATTAGGATATGCACAGACTTCAGGGACTTAACAATGCTTTCCCAAAAGATGATTTTCCTCTACCTAACATTGACATCATCGTAGACTTGACAGCTGGACATGAAATTCTCTCACTTATGGATGGCTTTTCAAGTTACAATCAGATAAAGATAACACCTGAAAATCAAGAGAAAACAACCTTCACATGTCCTTGGGGCACTTTCTACTAGAATGTAATTCCTTTTGGGTTGAAAAATGATGGAGCCACATATCAGAGAGCAATGACCACCATCTTCCATGACATGATGCACACTTTTATGGAAGACTATGTAGCTGACTTATTGGCGAAATCATTCACTAGAGAGGGACATCTAGAAATTTTAGACAAGATCTTCACTAGATTGGAGAAATTCAATGTAAGGTTGAACCCCAAGAAATGTGTATTTGGCATAACATCAGCTAAAATTTTGGGGTATATTGTATCGGCTAAAGACATTGAGGTGGATCCTGGAAAGGTCAAAGCCATCATGGAGATGCCCCCTCCCAAAAATATCAATCAACTTAGATCATTACAAGGAAGATTCCAATCTATCAGAAGGTTCATCATGCAACTGGCTGATAAAACTCACCCCATCAACCACTTATTACACAAGAATGTCTCTTTCAAATGGGATGACAAGTGTGAAGTAACCTTTAATCAACTCAAGAAGTATCTGATGTCACCACTGATACTGGTACCACCAGCTGAAGGAAAGCCATTAATACTTTACATTGTGACAACTGATGTATCTTTGGGCACTTTACTCGCACAAGAAGATTCCACAGGAAAGGAAAGGGAAATTTATTACATCAGTAGGACCTTGAATGGTTACAAGATCAACTACACCTTTATTGAGAAAGCATGTTTGGTGGTAGTATTTGCTACCCAACAACTAAGACATTACATGTTGACTCACACCATTAAACTCATAGCTAAAATTGATCCCTTAAGGTATTTACTCAACAAAGCTACCCTAATAGGAATAATAGCCAAATGGGTCATGATATTGAGTGAGTTTGATATCTAGTAAGTGGTTAGAAAAGAAATCAAGGTTCAAGCCACATCAGATCAACTAGCTGAAGCACCATTGCAATACAATCATCCAATGAACATTGAGTTTCCAAATGCTAATGTCCTAACAGTGTCAACACAACAATGGATGTTGTACTTTGATGGCTCTTATACACAACATGGATCAAGTGCATGCATCTTTTTTATCACACCTCAAGGACATACCATTCCCAATTCCTAAAGATTGATGTTTCCTTGCACCAACAACACAATTGAATACGAAGCATTGATCATTAGAATCAAAGTAGCAGTTGAGTGGAAGATCATAGAGTTGCATGTCTATGGCAATTCACAACTAGTCATTAATCAGGTGAACGATGATTACCAAACAAAAGATGAAAAATTAATTCCATATAAAAGAATGGTTGATGACTTCAAAAAGTACTTTATGGAGATAAAATTTGAGCAGATTCCTAGAGGCGACAACAAAGCTGTTGATGCCAAGGCTACCATTGCTTCTCTCTTACAAATTCCTGAGAAACGAGCCCGTTATGAGTTCATGGTGGAAAAATTGTTCAACCCATCCTATGACAACCCAGAATCCCAAGTCACCTACCATCTAGCTGAGGTTGATGTTTCTACCTATGAGAAAATCTACACCTATATGAAAGACAATACCCTCCCACTCGATTTATCCTGGAACCAAAAAATAAATTTCATCCAACAAGCAACTCGACACACCCTAATAGCCGACATGCTTTATCGATGAGGTCTTGATGGTACTCTCCTTCAGTGTCTAGAATGTAACGAAGTTGAAATTGATTTATGTGAGGTTCGTGAGGGTATTTGTGGCACACATTTAAGTGTTCTAAATTTAGCTAAGAAACTCCTATGTTTGGGGTATTATTGGCCAAATATGGAGAAGGATTCATTTCAATATGTCAAAAGGTGCACAAAATGTCAAATTCATATAAACCTGATACATGCACCAACACAAGAGTTACAACCTTTCTCATCAAAATGGATTTTTTGTCGGTGGGGATTGGATCTTGTATGTAAAATACACCCATCTTCATCTAATGAACACAATTTTATCATCATAGCCACGAAGTACTTCATGAAATGGATTGAAGCTATTCCTTTGACCACCATCACAAGAGAAATTTTTTTATCATTCATCCTGAATTACATCATCTGTCGATATGGCATTCCTCAATCCATTATCACGGACAATGACAGACCCTTCAAGAAACAGGATGTCCAAGAACTCTATGAGAGGTTCCATATACAACATTGGTTTTCTACACCATACTATCCCCAAGGAAATGACCAAGCAAAGGCCTCAAACAAGACTATCCTAAAAATCTTGAAGAAAACCGTCAACAAGGATGGACGTGATTTGCATGTTCAACTAAACCCTGCTTTATGGGCTTACAGAACCAGTATCTACACCCTGACAAGAGCCACACCCTATGCTCTAGTCTATGGAACAGAGGCCATTCTACCTATTGAGGTTGAGCTACCATCAATCCATTTGTCACTAAAAGGGATCATTTCATATGAGGATTACAAAGTGTCTAGGTTACAGGAATTGGAATTATTGGATGAGCGTTGTCAACATGCAGTGGATCGCTTGAAAGCCTATCAATAGAGAATATCTAGAAGTTACAATCACAGAGTAAAACCTAGAATGTTTCAAGTAGGTGACTTAGTCTTGAAAGAGAACCCCTGTAATCAATAGGATCGAGAGAAGGGGAAATTTGAACCAAATTGGCTAGGTCCATTTGTCATTGTATCGGTCTTCGGATCAAGAGCATATCAGTTGCCCACACTAGAAGGGGATTTGTTTGATGAACCCCTCAATAGCCTACATCTCAAGAAATTCTACACCTAAATAATCCAATGCATCGAAAAAGTCCTAAAAAAACACAAAAACATCAGAAAATGTCTTGAAAAAATGGTTGCCTTGATGAAAACCTAGCAAACAGGTGTCTTGGAAACAACAAAAAAATTAGAAAAAGAGAAAAATACAAAAAAAGTGAAAAATCATAAAAATATGAAAAAGTGCAATAAAAACAAGTGGTGAAGACCTGGCAACAAGCACTATTTGTGATAGGTTAGCTTTTCCATCTATTTAAGCATGTTGGCCATTTTCTTTCACCATTCACTTTCGCCATCATTTTGACTATCATTGGAAAGCTTCATGTACATATCTTAGCTTCGTGGTCATGTCTCACCCTAGACTAGGGGAAAAATCCTGAACTCATTGGGGGCAATAAAATTTGAGCTTAAACCAACAGACAAACAGTAGTAGGAAAAACATAATGAACGCAACGATCATGGTGCAACTCAACATTGAACATCAATCACCATCAAAAACACATCAACCATCCACATCAAACAAGCCAAATCAATCAAATCAAAACAAACCTTTAAATGGATGATGTTCCTTTTGAATCATGGCTTTATCACTTTGGCATAAATGTTCAACTATTGTACTTTTATTTTTGTTATCATATCTCTAGAGCAACTCGATGATGTATTGAACTAGAGTAGCTAGGAAGGAGTATGATTTTTCTTTGTCTGTTGTCTGTGAGTTGATCATTATTACTGTGCAAATTGTCGCGAGATGTGCTCTACAAAGTATCACTAATGAAATTCTGAATTTGCATAGGAAAATGGTTAACTAACTCTTTTCTATTTATGTAAGCAATACTCAAGTCATCTTGGTTTGATTATACTTAGATACTTGTGTTAACTTGCAATATCAAAAATCATGGAAGTAGTACTTAGGTCATCATGGTCTAAATGTACCATTGATGCTTGTACTCACTTTCAACATTTTAAAGGCTCAATGATGATAAAAAGCACGACAAATCGGCTGTTACGAATGACAACATCTGCATATTAGATCTACATGGTTAAATTAGATTTCATCCATGTTAGTTTTGCTTTTGTATCTATGGCATTTCCAAAGCTGCAACAATTTCACAATGAGGTTATCTCTCTTATTAATGGATTGAGTACATTTGAAATTAACCAAAAACACATCATTTTCATTTAGTGGGACATCAGTTGCATCATCATTTTCATACATTAGAAAACATTATCACATCATTCATCCATCTATGCATCACATCATGATATCCACATCAGAAAACACAAAAAGAAGTGCATTGCATCTCACTTGCATAATCCAGATCATTTCATCAAACATGACATGGCATAAGATGATTGAAAGACATGTCCAACAGAGTAGGATTTCCAACAAGAAAAAGGTACTGAAGAACATAACTGGACAGGAAAGGATATAATGTCATTGTTATGAACATCTAAAACCAATAGTGAAGATGAATTTGTTATTACTCAAATCCAAGACTGGCAAAGGACCAACTGGATCAGCATCATCATTACATAATCATCATAATCATCATGATCATCATCATATAAACATCATAAACATATATAGAACTATGCACCATCATGTGATCATTTCATACATCATTCATTCATTCATTCATTGCATCATATATTTGAATTGGAAAAGTAAAAAAACATAAAATTCATCACATTTCATTGGCATAATAGGATCCATCACATACATCATATATACATCATTTATAAAGCATCGTAGAATCATAACACATCAGTTGCATCATCATTTGCATCCATAGCATATCATATCATCATCATATAGAACATCACATAGCATATATAATAGAAATTAAATGCATCCATCATAATCATCATCATCATCATATAAACATCATAGGGACATAGATCAATCATCATCATTGCCGCATGTCATATATAACCTCAAAATCATAATGTCAAAGTGTACAAGGATATATGAAGGTATAAAGAGATACATCAATATCAAAACTGGCAGTATATCATAATGTCTCAACTAAATCAAGAGATACATCATCAATGTCTCAAATACATTAGTGTATACATGTCCAAAATACATAAGAAAATCACAAATCAGAGCTATGTTGTGCTCACCCCAGATGGTGCTAGCATCATAGGACTAGTCCCTCCCCCATCAGATGGACCTGCATTGGGATCTCTCCTATCTCTTGGAAGTGGATGTGTAACACCTTTGCTAGTAGTCTAAGACTAGGATCTACCTGATCGAGACTGTGCATAACTCTCTCGCTGCTTGGGAGGAACTGCATCATGATATCTCACTTTGTAAAACTCTGCCTCCTGTGCGGTATGCCAGATTTCTCTGAAATAATCTAATGCACTAGTAACCATTATAGCCTATTGTAGCCTCTCAATAGTTCCCTTAGCCTGATCAACCCATCGTCTTAGAGTATCCCTCTCAACAGTCAGTGTAACAATCTACCCCTACATTTGTACCTATGCCTGACCCTAGGCTTGGACCTATGTAAGCTAGGCATGTACCTATTGTACCTATTGACTAGAAGCATCACTCTTGGATGTCAGTGTCTGAATCTATCCTTGGGCCTACGCTAGTAAATCCTGAACCTGCTCAAGCTGACTTTGTAGTGTTTGCACCTATACCTGTAGTGCAACAATTTGTGTCTACTGTTGTGGTGATGGTACTTGAATCTCTACATGTCGCCTCTTGCAAGGCACTCATCTCTCCAACATCTGACCTTGGTCCTCCTCCACCCTCATCTCCTCCCCCATCACCCCCATCATCATCCCCACCACCTCCATCTCCATCCCCATCCTTGTCATCACTGTTACCCTCCTCCTCCTCCTCCTCCTCTCTCCTCTGCCTATGCCCATGACCTACTGCCCTCCCCTCCTCTATCAATGGCATTGGCTATCTAGGATGGTGATCCGTGGGAATGGATGCAAGAATAGGTAATGTACATACTCCTCTGATATCGACGCCTTGATAATATTTGGATGCACCTCCCAAATGATGGCATGTAATCCATAGAAATGTTGCACGGTTGCATCATCTGATAACACAGGTCCCCACTTTGTAGCATCCAGTCATCACTGTGCATAATTTTCCATGCCCTGGGGCATCCCCTGCACTCTGCCATACTACCTCAGTACCCTTAGCAGCCATAATCTCTCAATGATAAACTGGGTCTTCCCAATCAGGTACATCGACTAGCACAAATAAGGAATCTAGGTATCATCCTTTGGCCACTGCTCACAATCTAGATAGGGCCACCATACCACAAACTCGAGATCATCCAGTGTCCTCCTCCAGTACTTCATTTTTCCTAGCCTAAGCTGAGTAACTCTACTGACATAAATATGTACATACGGTCTCCTGGCAGGTCGTTGTCTGTCTCCAACTGGCTGTGTGATTGCTATATGCTCCCAGGCCCAGACCTGAAGCAATGTAAGACTAGCTGATAAATTGGACCTGTGAAGATAGACCACCTGATGTAAGTCATGGTCCAAATGCATGAGCATACAACATCCCCATGCATATCTAGTGCCTTGAGCAATCATGCTCTCCAGAATCTTCCCCCATCCAACTGAGAGTCCCTTTGACCTGTAGTCAGGACAAAGGAACCCTCCAATAAATATAGCAAGAAAAAAAGGAAATGTGGCATAAGCATCAACCATATCCCTCCAAGTAATCTCGTAACCACATATTTGATCACCCTCGAATAGTTTTGCGCAGTGCATCAATATTTTCCTACTCCTGAGAATCATATAAGACAAGCTCTCTAACCACGGGTATTAGAAGAATCCGATATACGTCCTATGGAGTAACTGTGATCTCACTAGTGGGAAAATGAAAGGTGTTATGCTCATTGTGCCACCTCTCTATTAACACTATCAACAAACCCCTGTTGATCCTAATCTAGGGCATATCTATCAAAGACGATAATCTGTGTTGTTGGATAACAACTACCTCAGGCTGTGACAGGTGGGGTATCAAATCCCACATCTTAGGGAAATGCTCCCTAATCTATAGACTCGTCAAAGGCTCCTATCATCACAAAATATTGCAAATTAGCTAATCAATCAATCACAATCAATCAACCCATCAATCAATCAAAATCAATCAGCCTATCAATCTAACCAGTTCTATTGAGACTTTGATCAAATCTCATGAGCATCAATCAATTCAACCTTTCCTATCATGAGGTTCATCAATCAATTCAACCTCCCCTATCATGAGGTTCATTAATCAATTCAACCTCACCTATCATGAGGTTCATCAATAAATTCAATCTCAACTATCATGAGTTTCATCAATCAATTCAACCTCACTTATCATGCGGTTCATCAATTAAAGCACCTCCCCTATCATGAGGTTACTCAATCAATTAAACTATCATTGATCCTCACCTATCATGAGGTCAATTATCAGTATCAATCATTGAATCTCACTTATCATAAGATCAATGGACATCTAATCTATCAACATCATCAAATCAAAGGCCAAAGTGATCAAACATCATCGAAATCAAGGAGTCTAATCAAGAAAATCATCAATCTGGTCTAAAATTTCACCAATGCACTCAAATAGTCTTTCTATGCACCAGAAAAGTTCATCAAAGCGCTAGAACAGAGGTTCTATGTGCCAAACTATCATATGCGCCAAACAATTTCACGGATGTGCCATAATATTGTCTTGATGCACCAATTCATCCTATGTCCTACATCATAACATCAATACGCTAAATCAATTCACCTACATGCTAAAGGATTCTATGTACTACTTCAATCACTCAATGTGCTACTTTGGGTACCTATGCGCTAATATATTTATCCTATGCACTAAAATTCTAATCCTATGTGCTAAAGTTTTTGATGTGCTAGAACAATCGTTCTATGTGCTATGTCGGGTTTTCAATGCGCTAAACTAATCAAATCTTAATTCAAACATGAAAAATGTGAAAAAAATCAAATGCACAAATTACGAGAGAGGTTTTCGGGATACATACCAGAGGTTTGTATGCCGTTGGGCGGTTGTGATGCCTGACCCGCTCGAATCGATGTGTGTGGTAAGGGATCACCATTTTGCCAAATTTGCACAAATCACTCAATCATTCTCAAGTTTTCAAAATGCAAATGCTCAAATGAACTTCTAATCACCCTTTTAACCTTTTTAAGGTTAATTAAGTGGCATTTTGATGGGGTTGTTTTATTTTATTTTGAAAGGGGCTTTAATTTATCGAATCATCATTTGCTAGATATAACATCATTTTTCGAGAGATAAATTGTTTTTGAATCATAAAATTTTGAGATCATCATCAAATCATCAAAAAATCATCAAAATTTTCAAAAATTCAAAAAATTCCTAAAAATTCAAAAATTCACCAATTTATCTCCCAAGGGGGCATATATCTATCATCACTTGAAAATCAACGTCTGGGGCATCAATTTTTTTTTTGTTTGTCAGCATCAACAGCAAATTTTTCTTTGAAGCAACGTGTAAAACAAATTACTTCAAAGAGGGGCAAAATGTATACGCCTAAAATTAGTCAAGACAATTAATGAATTAAATACTAGTTATTTAATTAATAAACTCTTTTATTTTTATCTACTTATAAATAAATTCTCAATTTATTTATATAGTTCACACTTTTCCAAATTCTTCATCCTAAACCACATTCTTCTAAATTTAATTAAATAAACAAATGTCTATAGTTTGTTTTTATTTAATTAAATATCTTCTCACTAAGTTTGAATAATTTCAAATTCAAAATTAGTCACATGTTTACAACACTTTTGGCCATGTCATCAAATGTCACATGTAATTAAATATGACTAATATTTAATTTACATTTATCTTCAACAAACTTTTAACACATGGCTTATTTCTCACACACTTTATTCCTTCATCTATTTGGCATGTTGCCCTTGATCAAGGGAACATCCTCCTTGATTCTTCCATCTCTACCGTTCATCCCTCATGTTGAAATTTGGACTGTCGATCGCTGCCACATCACAAGATGCTTTGAAAAACCTATAAATACAACCCTTTGCTACAACATTTAGAATCACATCTTTTAGCAAACTTATTATGCTATAGGAATAGCTTTGGAGCATTGGAACATTTAGAATTTGATCATTTAGCATTTAGCAAGTTGCATTGTTTTATCATTCTAACTTAGAATCATGTCTTAGTTTGTAACTGCATTTTAGTTTATCATATCAATTGTTAATATTTGAGCATATGCAAAATCATTTTATCTTTTTATGCAATATTTGTATCACATAATCTAGCATCATTATCCATTTGTTAATATCACCATTATCATTTGCATCATGCATTATCATGTAGGAACTTAGATTTCTTGCATTTTGAACATCTCATTTCTCAAGTTGTCATTCTAATAATCATAGTGCACATACAAAATTTGAGAGCCAAATGATTTAATGAATCCTTGAGAATAGAGAACAATGAAACATTTTTAGAGATTTGTTTGCTGCAAATAGAGTAGTTCTTTGATTCAAATATTTAATATAATAAGTATCATTGATGTTTGTGTGGCTTTACTATCGATTTACTAATTCCCACAATTTCACACACATAATGTTATTAAGGCTAAATGAGATGATCTAAATGCAACTAAACTATGAAATTGATTGATTATGAATGCAAAAGCTAGGAAATGTGCAATGTTTGAAAACATAGTGATGTTTACAAAAAGCTTAAAATGATGAATGAAAATGAAAATTAAATGAAACATAAAGTTAAATCTTAGAATGTGTGCAGCTGAGAAGCTGAAGATGACTAGAAATCTGGTTTTGAGCTGACTGGGACTCATTTGCTATCCTAGGCGAATCAGTCCCAGGTTAGGGTTTTTCTGCACAAAAACTTTTTTCTGCTAACTGGGTGTTTGGATCTGCATCTAACTCAAAATAGCACCTTAGGAGGGAATCATTCGCCAAGCATGGTGAATCAATCCACTTTCAAATTTCTATAATTTCAAGTTTTTTTTTGCACCTTGACACCAGTGCAACACTTTCTGACGGAAACCCGAATCGGGATCTCGGGAAATTCCTACAAAATAGCTTAAAATTGTTTTTCTAATGGGGGTTTTCCTTGGTCAAACCCCTAGTTGGGTAATTAAACCTTAAATGGAGAAAAATCTGCATAAAACCCTAGCCTTAGATGTGTTAAAGACTAGGAAAGTTTGAAGTATGTTAAAAACCCTATTCTATTGTGCAAGAATAAGAAATGCAAATGTGATTTGAGTGATGCAAGATATCAACCCTAGAAATATCACAACACATCAAAAATGGAGATAAAATGACATGCAAATAGAATGTAAATGAAATGTAAATCTTAATATGAAGATAGAGAAGAAATGGAAGATGGAATGACTTTGAAAACAAGTCTTTAGGTGTGATTTAATGGCTAGTTGTATCTGCTCAACCTAGATTTCTCCATGATTCACCATAGGCATCCATCATCAACTCTTTGCAATGTTGAACTTTGATCCAAAAAGTGAGCTTCAAGACCTGCAAAAAAACCCTAGTTTGTTGCCCTAAAACTTCAACTTTGCTAATGAAACTTGTTGTAGAAGACTTGACTTTAGAATTTGCTTTTGTGAAATGACTAAAAGATGTCTAAAATGACTTAAAATGAGTATTTATAAGAAAAAACACCTAATTTTCCCATTATTTAGACTTAAGAGGCTGACATTCACCAAAAAATTAAGTTGAATTAATTGAATTCCAGCTCAAAATTGAAATTTCCCTCAAAAGGGACTCATTCACCACCCTTGGCGAATTGGTCCTACCAGAGGGGACTCATTTTCCCAAGGTGGTGAATGGGTCCCACCAGTGGTTTTTGAAGGTGGGTTTTTAGGATATGAATGAATTGAATGTTGTTTGTCTGGATTTAAGTGATTTCTCAAGTGAAATGGGCCTCTAGATCAAAACTAATGGATCTTAGGAGCATATAAATGATGTTTTGAAGGGTGAATAATGCAGAGGGACTCAAAAGTAGGTCCAATTAGGCATGAAATTTTCTCTTTTCTCAAGAGTGTCCAATTTTTTATGCCACAATTTGTTGATGACAAGTCTAGAAAAGCATGAAAGTTTGTTACAAAACTTTAAAATAAGACTTGGTAAGTGATAAAAATAGGGTATGTAGGTGAATTATAATAAGAAGAGTCTAGAAAAGTGTTAAAATGTGTTACAACACTTCACAACACCTTTGTACAAGACATCATAAAGTCTTAATGTTTCATAAAGATTCAAGACCTAATGTGAGTGTGTGGGCCACATTGCAACATTAAATCGAGGTGAAATCAAGCCAAATAAGCACAAGGAGGGACAAAACAAGAAAAAGTAGAAGGGTTACTTTTTCTGTGTCCACAACCTTAATAAGCCAATACTGAGCTATCACACACACTCACTACTAGTTGGGTCAACTTGAGTCAATTAGTCCATGAATCGGGTGAGTGCCTTTAGTCATAGTCTTGATTTATTGGAATAATTGGGTAGTCATCCTTGATTTGAAATAGGTTGTTTTTGTAGATTGAATTATGTGATTGAATCTTTGGCTAGAATATATGTTCTTTGTTTGCTAATCAATGAATATATGAGTATATGTACTCAAGCATAGATGTTAAAATAATGTTATATATATAAATATATAATATATACATATATTAATGTATATGTATGTTATGTTAATGCAACCTATGTACACAAATATTAATATTCATATAAATGTATATATATATATGTGTGTGTGTGTGTATGACTATTTTAACATATGTTTATATGTATATGAGTTTAATTATTAAGGCAATAATATATATATGATACACACACACACACACACACACACACACACACACACACACACACACACACACACACACACACATATATATATATTAATGTACGCATATGTATTGATGAAAATAGAAACATCCATACGAGAATATTAATACATATATGTGTGTGTGTGTGTGTGTGTACATATGCATAATCAATTTGTGAGTTATGGTAATATGGTATATGCGAGTAAGTGCAAAAAGGTGGGGAACTAAAAAGGGGTCTTAAGTGGCCACTTTTTTTTCTAAAATCAGGAAATGTTCACCTTGGATGTGAAATTGAGGCTCGTTACACTCAAAAAATAAGGATTGTAGTGCTTTGAGTCTACTTTCTAAACTTTTTTTTTTTATTAAAATGGTAAAGATTAAGGGGTTCAAAAGACAGAGCCACAAAAATTGGTGTTGTTTTTGTCAAAAAAACATAACATAGCGACTTTTGTGGCTCCCTCAAATGGTTAACTTTTTTTGGTATTTTTAAAACTGCTTTAGTGAGAAATTAGCTAACAACATGTAGTTTATGCTTGATTTTTTTGATAATTTTTTAATGAATATTTGATTTTTTACTAATTTTCAAAGTGGACACTTCTTGAAAACAAAATTTTGGCCGTGCTATCCCTATAAATTTTAAAAACTAATTGAAAATCATTTTTTTTTAATGTGTAGAATGAAGTCTAGTTTCTAAAAATGTAATTTATGTGAAATTTCAATGAATGGTTAATTTATAAAGAAAAAAATACCAAATAGTGGTTTTTGTCAAAAAATAGACACAAACAAAAGAAATTAAAGATCAAAGGCTTAAAATTGTCAAAATGTGAAAACAATTACATCGTTAGATAGCTAAGAGAGAGTCTAACATTACCCAGGTGTTTGATTTGTTTGACCTTGGAATACATGCAAACCTGATAGTTAGTGCAAATGAGATTATGTGAATTTTTTGTAGAATATGCAAAAACACGTCTTTGGACATTGGGAAGGCCCACCAAGCCTTTGGGTTGGAAATCTAAAGCAAATCCAAGCCAAAGTCTTGGGGATTCCCAATCGAGACAAAACGCGAGTGCGTTATAACACACTCGCATTATTTGAATGCATTGAAAAAATGCAAGCGCATTATATTTTGGTGTACATTGAATTTTTTCTTCTTCTCTTTTTTTTATCTTTCTTCTTGTTATCTTGGAGGGAAACTATATACACGAAATAAACATTTAAGTTGACATTCACATATGGACATTTATGTTCTTATACTTTAAGTTATATTTCATGTATATAGTTTCAAAATATTTGAGAGTGGTTTCAGATCTGTAGGAGTTATAATGAAATTTTAAGTTTTTGGAAGATCTTACAAATTTTCAGACAGTCAAATTTCAGTAATCAACATGTCAAATTTTAGTAATTAAGAGGTCAAATTTTAGTAATCAGCAAGTTGTATTATTTCTCTCTGTCTCACTCATTTTTTATCCCTTACACTCTAGACCTCTCTCTCACTATCTCCATCCATTTATTTGACTCTCTCTCCCTTGCGTGCAAGAACTACATCTCTACCTATTCATCCCCCCCCCTCTCTCTCTCTCTCTCTCTCT
>VDFB02175730.1:0-12752 GCA_007258455.2 Sequoia sempervirens
TCTATGTCTGCTCACGGACTCTAATGCGGTGACCAGGCCGTGAAATGTAATCTTCGTGAAATAACATGCCCCATGAAGCTCATCAATCAACTCATATATCCTCGGTATCGGGTATCTGTTTTTGATTGTCCTCTTATTCAGGACCCTGTAATCAATGCACATGCGCAACGTTCCATCCTTCTTCTTCACCAATACAACAGAAGAAGCGAACGGCGACTTACTAGGTCTAATGTGACCCATAGCCAGTAACTCCTTTATGGTCTTCTCAATCTCATCCTTCAATCTTTTCGGATGTCTGTAAGGAGTTATCATGATGGGTTTTGCACCCTCTTCGAGCTCAATAATGTGCTCGATCCCTCTATCTGGAGGTCTACCTGGCGGAATATCACTAAACACCTTATCATGCTTGACTCTGATCTTCTGAATGTCCGGATGATACTCTGTCTTCTGCTGTCCCTCCTGTAAAGGTGCTAAATGACACTCGGCAGCCCACTCTACCATGTCATGACGCATGAGCCGCTCCATTCGGCGAAAGGAAATTGTTTTAAGGTCGCTGTCCCGTATTGCCTTAAGAATGTGAGTCTTCCCGTCGACCTCAAAACGTATTTCCATATCCTTGAGACGAAGTGTGACCTCCTCCAAGGAGTGTAACCACTTCATTCCCAATACTAAATCAATGTCTCCCATATTGACAACATAATAATCTGCCTTGAACTCATAGTTGTTCAAGCGTAATGGAAGATCTCTAATCATGCGTTCGCATCTCAAAGTGTACCCATCCGCCACTTTGACTCTGATGCCCTCAAACTCCTCTGTGATAAGCCCTCGTTTCTCAACGAACCTGGCATCAATAAAATTATGCGTAGCTCCTGTATCCAATAGGGTAATGACCCTCTGACCTGCTAATACACCACGGAGCCGGAAAGAACCCTCCTGCTGAATGCTAGACAATCTGCCCTCCTGTATCTGAAGCTCGGGCTCTACCTCTACTCTATGCCCTGGAGTCTCTGACTCTGAATCATCTGAATGCTCTGGCTGCTCTGAATTTTCTGATTCTGAGTCTTCATAGTATGCCCACATAACACGATTCGCCTTGCCCTTGGGTCTTAGAGGGCAATCGTGATTGGCATCATACGGTCCCTTGCAGTAAAAGCATAACTTTTTCCTGCGAAGGTCATTCAGGGCCTCACGATCCAAAGGTGGGAAGGCTGATTTACCTTTCGAATCGTTTCTATAATCTGATTTGTTTTTGTTGTAATCAGATTTATCATTGTTTTTATTAAAGCCCTTGTTATCTCGGAACGATGAAGAACCTCTGGAGTTAAATTTATTTGCCGGGGCTGCGAACTCCATGTTACGTGCCTTCCTCATCGCCTCCTGTAGTGATGGAGGATCAAAGGCTTTTATCGAGCCTTTAAGTGGTTCTGTCAAACCCTCCATAAAGAGAACTACCAACCGCCTCTCAGATATGCTCGGAACCATGACGGAAAGTCTCTGAAAGTCGCTGATGTATGTCTAGAGATTGCCACTCACCGCCCTCAAAGCTGGTGCCCAAATCCTCACAGAAGTAAGTCCTCAGGTCCTTCCTATCAAATCTCTCAACGACGTCTCGAACTCACGATATGAAGTGATCTATCATGATGTGCGTCACCATGCGAGTGATGCCACCAATCGCCAAGCTACTCCCTCGAGGTGCAGTGTAGCGTAGCGGATAGCGTCTCTCTCAGCCATCGGACGCAAGGTAAGGAATGTATCAAGCTTGCTAATCCAAGCTTGGGCTGTCATCTTCCCACTGCCATCAAACATTACCAGATTCAACCTGTTAGTTGCATGTTTGAGGTCATTATTCTGCTGTCGGGGTCTCCAATCCTGACGAGCCCTATTGTGTTCACGCCTCTGTGTGATAAAACGGTCAAAAGTGATCCGTTCCCTGACTGCAGGAGGTATCAACTCCCACTCCTCGTTTGCTGCCATAAGGTTATCAGCAAACAAATCATCGAGCCTCCTCCGGCGCCAGCCTCATGGGGCTCACGATGTCGTGAGCGTAGGCCTTGTAGGCTATCAGCTGTCGTGACCTTGTCTAGGTACTCGCGTGACCGGCATCACTCATCATCATCACGATGGTGACGGTCTCCTCGAAGTCCCTAATCTCTGCAGTGCCTGTGCTTCCTGCTGTAATACATCGTCAGATCGACGTTGTCCTGCACGAAGATCTCTGAGTGTGAGTAAGACCTCAGCATCATCCTGATCTCGGTTGTTATGAGGGACATCTGTCCGAGGTATATCTGTTCTCTCAGCCCTATCATTCCTGTCAGCCATGATTTCGGGCTGCCTGCTCAAACTGCGTTGCCTTTCAAGCAAGGCACGTCTGCGAGTGTAGTACCTGTATGTATCAATTTCCTCTGGTTGCATGTGATGGCCAAACCCTAGGATGGCAGAATCAAGCTCTGATACCACTGTAGAAACCCCTGGTTTCCCTCTGACAATGCTCTAACTGATATTTTTAGGTTTTTCTGACGTTTTGAAGTTTTTTGCAATTTTTTTGTGTTTTCAATGCATTTAATGACAGTACGGCTTTGACAGAAATTTAAAATAAATTCTTAATAAAATACTAGATCCTCAATAAGGTAGCAAATACAAGCTAAGATGAATGCGCCTCTTTTATTTCTTCAACTGGAAACAGTACAATGCAATTTTGAAACATGCAAGGTAAAAGAATGAATTTTATTGAGAAAACCTGGTGATGGCTGTCACAGCTGAAAGGTACAGAATTGTACGGCTATCATAAATGCTTGGTCTTTCTCCAGTCTGTTGATTCCCAATATCTCCAGCAACTCCCAGCGCCTCCAGATGGTGAATGAATGAGAACTAAGGATAGGCGTATGAGTTAGACAAAGAACACGTCCTTTATTGCTGGTACGGCCTGACAGAAATGTACGGCCTGTCAGATCAGCATTGAATATGGTACGGACTTCTCCAATAAGCAAAGTTTGGATCTCTGAGATGGGCGCCTTGATGAACAAATGGTATCTGGATGAAAACCTCTGAAGAATCTCTGACAAATACAATATCTGAAGCTCTATAGTTTTCTCTGGATAAGAAAACCTCTGTTTGCAATAAATCAAGTGATATTGCACACTCTCTGAATTGCTTCCCGCTGGAGATGGCTCGTTCTCCAAGGAATCGAACGTGAAACCCTAAGTCTCAGGCTCAGACCAAAAATTGATCAATATCAAACTCAATAATCACATAATGGGCTCAATTCCCAAGGCAAATCCTCAAATACACTGAAAAGTGCGATTCCCTTGAAAATAGGGTTTTAATGAAATATTCATATTTTAATATTTTCCATTCTCCATAGTTTCCCCACTGGATATTTAAATATTATTTAAATGTCAACTGGCCCCCTTTTCATGATGGCGCACCCCTCAAGGAATAAACACTTAAGTTATAATATTAAATTATAACTTTATATTATAAACGTTAATTAATTAATATTTAATCAATATGATCAAATATTAATATCTCCCTCGTTTCTAACCCGATGATCAATCCGTCTGATGCTGACGAACTCTGAAGTGTTTCCTGATGCCGCCACAGCCAACCTGCTAAAAATAGCAGTGGTCCCACACTCCTGCCAAGAACTGCTAAAAATAGCAATTCTGCAAATGACCTCCGATCGAGCCAGAACGAAAGACAACTGATCAATCCCTGCTGACTGAAGCTGAGCCAAGCTCCGAAATGACCCCCTATCCAGTCCATCGGCCTACGAGGGTTGTATGATAGGCCAATCCTGTCGTCTGAGAGATGTCACTGAGAAGGGGACATGACATTTTTTGCATTATCCATTTGTTTGAGTGTTAGGGTAAATGCTTGAAATATTCCTCAATACAATCAGAAAATACTTAGATAGTATTTTGTCAACATGTGCCACGATTAGAACTATTTTCAGTTATGAGATAACTTTCGCACTTAATTAGTTTCTTATTAACATATTATAGCAATAAATTGGATATCATATATATTGTTTTCTTGTTCAAAACCACATCCATTAGTTCCTAATATAGTAAGGTATGATTTTCATCCCATCAAATCCATTACTACAAATTTTAGATTACTTGTTTCATTTGTGCAGGCTATTCATATGGCAAATATGGTCATAGTCATGGAGAAGGGGACTATAAAGTGGGCTAGCTGTTCTACAGAATTTCAGTCATCATTTATCCCTCAGTCACATCATGAAATGAGTGATGCATCTGTTAGAATTATCAATCCCAATGGACAGACTTTGCAAAATAATTCAGAAGATGAAATCCAACCTGTGTGTGAAAGAAATGAAAATATGGACCTTTGTTCTTCAGAAGACACTGCAGAAATTTTTGAGGAGGAAACAAGGAAAGAAGGAAGAGTCCAGTACTATGTGTACCGGTGGATAACGCTTCTGAACTTGCAGTATTTTGTTGTTGAAATCAAAATCCCATTACATTCTTTTTAAATGGCATTTGATATGATTTCCATTTCTTGTCTTTGGAAATGTTTTATTACCTTTTTTGAGAAGAATACACCTTTATTATAGTCCACAATGAACTTGTTAACTTTCATCCAATTTCCTAATCCAATTTTTGCAACAGGAACTACGCAGAATTTGCCAGCTGGTTGATTGTCATTACTATTTTGATTGCCACATTTCTTATGCAGCTGTCTCGAAATGGAAATGATTTTTGGCTGTCACACTGGGTAGATGGCGCATTAAAAAATCCACATGATCCACAATCCACTTCCTTTTCCCTGGTATTGGTGATTGCGCATGTTTTATTTACTGTTTTAACCCAAGCATTTGCAGGATTCAGACAATTTTTCTTCTGTGTAGTTCTTTTGATTTAGCATTGAGGATTTTGCTTGAAATAGACTGCCATATTTTAGATTTATCCATTTTTTAACCTTTTTCAGTACTAAAGATCACATTGTCATTACTATTGTGATTGCCACATTTCTTATGCAGCTGTCTCGAAATGGAAATGATTTTTGGCTGTCACACTGGGTAGATAGCGCATTAAAAAATCCACATGATCCACAATCCACTTCGTTTTTCCTGGTATTGGTGATTGCCCATGTTTTATTTACTGTTTTAACCCAAGCATTTGCAGGATTCAGACAATTTTTCTTCTGTGTAGTTCTTTTGATTTAGCATTGAGGATTTTGCTTGAAATAGACTGCCATATTTTAGATTTATCCATTTCTTAACCTTTCTCAGTACTAAAGATCACATTAATAATACTTATTTTCTAGTCTAATTTCTTTTAATCATTTGGTCTTGCTACTGATCAATTCTTTTGTTCATAGGGTGTGCTCGCAGCTATTGCTACCTGCAATTCTTTCTTTACCCTAGCCAGAGCTTTCTCATTTGCTTTTGGAGGTCTACGTGCTGCTATCCATGTACACAACATTCTATTGAACAAAATAATTTATGCACCAGTGTCATTTTTTGATCGCAACCCTAGGGGCCGGATATTAAACAGGTCTGATACCTGTCAAAATTTTCAGTCGACTAGCAACTATACCTCTAATTATTGGTTAATTTATGTGCCAATGTCTTGTGCAGATTTTCCTCAGATCAGTATACAATTGATGACTCTCTTCCTTTTATTTCTAATATTCTATTGGCAAATTTCTTCAGCCTTTTGGGCATTATTGTTGTTCTCTGCCTAGTGCAGGTATTTTTCTCCATCAGAAATTTAATGTACATTTGAAATGAATTCCATGATACTTATCTCTGTTGATTGTCTTGTCTGGACTGAAACAGAGCTTTAATGTAATGTACTAAACTCTAGTTTTGTGTTAAACAGTGGGCATTCCTCCTCCTCTTGTTGCCACTTGGGTATATCTACAGCAAATTGCAGGTATGTTCCACAAATAAATTCTCACCCTTTTTTCTCAATTATCTTTCCATTCTCTCATATTTTTATCTTTTTATTCTGCATAAGCACAAATTTATTGTGTCTGCATATGTGCATCAAATTTGTTTGAAAGTCCTTTTCTTGGTTGAATTAGCCCATCTCAAAACTTCATCTCTGCAACTCAGAAACCGTTTGCCTCCAGAACTGTGAATTTGATTTGAATCTTTGGATAGATCATAATCATTATAGATTATGTGGAGTATTTCAGACTTTTCAATCATTGTTGAGTATATATGACCATAAATAGGCATCAAGATCAACTGTAATATGGGATGTGAGATTAAACTACATTTATAGCTATCCATGTGTGATTCTTAGGCCAGACCAACACTGGAAGTTGCTATCTCAGCCTTGATCACAATTGGCTTTCACAGCACCTCCAAGTTTAAGCAGAGTCATGCTGATGATGGTAGATTGCTATGGACAGGTCAAGTTAATATTTACATGTAATCCTGGCCACATGTCTAAGAACATGTGTAATGACCCAATGCGGGTATTTTTCATAAAATATACAATTTGATAATCTCTGATTTAGGCACACTTTTGTCGGCTTTGGGTAGTTATAAGTGTCAGTTGATTGATGGTTGTGTTCCTCTTGGCAATTGTCAGATCCTTTAAATGGACTGTGTATTGGAAAGGAAAGGGGTATGATCGAGTCAGATCAACTTTGATCCTTGGTTGACCATCTTTGTTCTTCTTCTATAATAATTTCATGTGCAAATAAAACTATATTTTACTCCTGTATTTGGCATGCATTGTCATCTCTATTATTAATTCATGTATCATTTTATCAAATAGAGCAGCAAACAAACTTAGTTTGAAGCAGTTGTTTTAGGTTTTTCTTTGCTTGTTGATTGCTCATGAATTAGAGATTGTGATCATGTTATTGTAATCTTGACTCTTTTAGGGGTACTATCAAAGTCAAGCAGAGGTGTCCCTTGAAATGACCCCCTTGTAATTTTTTTTCAATTTTGCAACAATACTTCAACAAGGCACTTGTCAGCGTTAGCCAAAATTATAAACCAACATTGGAATGTAACCCTTCACCAAGAATGTACACCAGGATCCCAATGTTGGGCAAGGTGTGAGCATATGGTGCCGGGGATTGTTAGTCTTCAAACTAAAAGAAGTACAATGCTTGAAAGTAAAGAGTATGCAACTCGATCGTGCATTTCATCGGGAGTGGTTTGACAGCATAGCCGATCAGCAATATGAATGATGAAAGTAAAGAAGGCAGCAAGCCGACCCCAGTACAATGCATAGATGGCGAGGCTTGTCTCTTCCACCAATGGCGGGAATGATATTGATTAAACTGAAAGTAAACTAGGCGGCATAGCCATCCTCTTCCACTAAAAGTGGGAATATGTTGGCATAAAAACTAACACCTCTGGAGTGCAAGTTTGTACGGATAGCTATGCACATTGCGTAATGAGTGCTCTTCAAATTAGGAGGGGAAGCTCCCTCGTAGTGCTGGAATGCGTGGAAAAGAAAAGTAATCTAAGTCCTATCTTTTTGTTCTCATGGGAGAGCTAAGGTTAGAAAATAAAACGGACACGGCTTTAAGGACGCTTTCTGGTTTCGGATCATTAACACAACTAAGCTAACTACTTTAAATCTATCAGTTTCCTCAAAAGAAAGCGAGCATATGAGAAATGGAGGCGGGGATGATCTGCTCGATAGCTTTTAGGCTGTTTCTACACCCAGCGTATGAGGCAAGGTAAGGCACAACTATTTGCTTTCGGCTGGGAAGAAGTTTGTGGAAACAACAATATCTCACGATAAACTAAATTGATTCTCAACTTGAAGGCAAGGTGGCACAACTATCAGCTCAATCTAAATAAGTTTATTATACACACACATCATACGATAACCAAGAACAGATTCTCAACTTGAAGGCAAGGTGGCACATCTATCAGCTCAATCTGAACGAGCTTATTGAACACATAACATGAAGGATAGCCAACTAGGATAATAAATTGCATTGGCGAGACACGCATACAATCTATGATCAACTAGCCACTATATCTAACTAAAGCAAGAATTCACCATCATAATTGCATGAAACCCTATGTGACATAACAATTCATCATAATAGCAAATACTCATGAACAGATACAGAGCGAAGAGCAATATTGAGGGGGCAAGGTAGTAGCATCATATATTTCTCTAGTGCAAAAGTTAGTAGCGCAAATGGTACAACTCTTATTTTATAGACGTAAAGGTGTGGAAACCCTAAAATCACCTTGAGTCCCAACTTCTGATCTTGCAATGCATGCAAGATTTATTACTAAACCTAATAAAGTAAACTATCGACTAGCCGGAAAACACCATCGGTGATTAGCGAAGCAATCAATCTAAAAATGGACAATTATTACAAACATGCACACATCCGCAATGGCATGTTAAGCGGAACACCTGGATTGGTTAGGAGAACCTAAAATAAAGGCTCCCGGGGGTGTGGCAAGCAGTCTCTCAAATGGTGTGCGGGTCCAGGGGCTGGGGATGGCATGGGGTTTATACTGCAAGGTGTCTGCATTGCAGGAGGGTGGGCTAGGGAGTCGGAGTCTGGAATGATCCCAGTCCCCTCGAAGTGCCATGCGGCTCTTAAGTGTGACGGGCTGTCTTGTGCAATCCTCCGAAGCCAGCGTTTCGCTTGCATTCCATACGGGCATGAACGATTTTTTGAAATATCAACCAAAACCCCAGGAACACTGCCCAAGTCCTTTGATTATGAAATTTGAGGACTTTCAGAATTTTTGACAGAAGAGGAGCATCACCAGAAGTATGGCCAAGAATGTGGAATCCCACTGGCCGCCCAGAGGAATGGTGTAAATTGCGTTGTTTTCCACCGTGACGAAATGGAACCGCCGGAAGCGATTGCGCAGGGGTTCATCTGCGATTGATGCAATTCGAAGTGCCGGTTTGGAAATGGACGAGAGTCGAAGCAGCACGCCAACCTCAATGCTCTCCCACTCAGAAATTAGATACAATGAGTTGCTAATAGCAGCCGCCCATGATGAAGCTCAAAGAAGTGCCAAAAAGGAAGCGCCCTAGCTTCTGGCTTCACACGCCCTCCTCCAGGAAGCACAAAATTCAATGTAAATGTACGGCCAAGAGAAAGTGATGTAATGATTCTGCTGGAACCACAGATCTGATGAAGGTAGCGCCTCTGAATGAAGAAACCCTCTTCTGTACTGCCAATACTGAATACTGAATAATAAGTCTCTGTTTAAAGCCTGTAGAACCTCTGTGTGAAGCTCTCAACTGTACTGATTCAGCTGATCTTTCACAGCCTCAAAAGCACTCAACACTGAAGAGTTATCGTTCCTCAATGGACAAATTGTTCAAACCCTGGTCACAGGAGAATGCACAGGAAAAAATAGCACAAGGCAAAGTGAAATTGTCAAAGATGAGTTTCTATTGCCAAAGATTGCTTTATACCTAAATGGCACACATTTCCAAGAAGATACGCCATTTAGCAATCATTTAAATCTTTTAATATTTTATTAAGTCCTTTTCAATAGTCAAGCCTTAATACTTGAGCGCACTTTAATATTTTAAGTCATTAAAATATTAAATCACCTTTTAGAATAATTTAAGTGATATAAAATATATTAAAGTCGACGTGACTTTAATAAAAGGCATTAAGTTAAATAATTAACTTAATCACTTAAAAATTCATAACTCGCTCAAAACTCTGAATATTCCTGTGCCGTCAGAAGCTGTGGACTCCTGAAATGCCAACGCTCGCTGTGATCCAATCACTGGCCTCTGAAAACAAGAACAATCAACCTCTCCAGAAAGTACCACTGACCCTCTAACCAATCCAGCTAGCCCACAAGGGTCCAATAACGGGCTAACACACTGTTCCCGAGAACTGTCTAGCGAGGGGACATCACACGGCTCCGTAACTGAAGTGATGGCCAACATCTCCTCTGCAGCTTGATACAAATCGGTCTCAGCTTTTCTAACGAAATCATGAATTAAGACCGATTTGGTCTTGAATTCAGTCTATGTGTACTGTACTCTGAAAAACTCCCCTGTTGACTGTGAACTTGACTATGTTCTGACAAGATTTCTGGAAAGCTAAAAATACCCTGCTGAGGCTAAAAATAGCCTATCGAAGGTCAATTTTCAGCGAAAAATATGAGATATGGGTTTTGTCCAGAAAAAAATTCTAAGACAACCCAGAACGTTAGAAATGCAAAAATCTGACTTCTACTCGACCATGCAAAGAGTTTTCAGTTGAGAAAATTAAAAACTCAAGAACGAATGTTCTGAAGTTAAAAATTCCTGAAAAATCAAACGCACGATTTTAATTCTAGGAAGCTATATAGAAATGATCCAAATGTTGAGACTTGTCGAATTTTGCCAATTTCAAGAACATGCGAATTGAAAACTGAGAGAAATTTAAGAAACAAGGAGGAAAAAGACATTTTTAATAAGCTCTTTCTTTTGTGAAAATCGCCCCTATTCTTCAAATTTGCTGATGAATGTGAACTTTAACCTGCAAAAAGAAGTGTTTGATGAAATCGCCTTTGTGAACTGATGATGAATTCGCCTTTGATTGCTAAAATTCGCCTTTACTTGAGAATTACGAATTTTCCTTGAAGATACGTCTTTGCTTTGAAGAAATATGAATTTTTCTTGAAAAACACGCCTTTGGCTTGAAGAAAAACGAATTTTGTTTGAAAATATGGATTTCTCTTTAAAAATACGAATTTCTCTTGAAGCTTGGTGAAAAATAAATGAAGGTGCCATGTTTAAATAAGAGAAAATTCGCACCAACTTGTTGACTGCAAGATTTAAAACCTCAGCTGAAAATAGAAGGCTTCTGATTGGACCCCTTTCAGTTACACTGATATTGACACTGAGTCCGGAAATAAATAATAATAAATTAATATTCATCATGCAATTTGCAAAGGCATCAATTTTAGAGATTCGCCATTTTAATGCCAAAATATGCAAAATAAATATTAAATATTATTTAACTTCAGTTGACAATTTGAATGAAGCTTTAGGATTCACCATTAGATTTCACCGATTCCAAAAAGTCATCATCTGAGCTCATAGGTGTCCATTTGCTCAAGATATTGCACTTTGTATTAACTTCCTATTTTATAGCCGGTGACAAAGTTATGACTGGCCATCTTCGCCACTGTTTTCCGGGTGACCAAGAGATGCTGAGACCGAGCTGGAGAATTCATCGGAAAGCCTACTGAACAAGGAAGAAATGTCTGCTGGGAGACACTATTGCAAAATCCATCATTTAACACCCTGAAAAATTAGGCGCCCTTGATTAAATTCATTTACGGGTTCCAGACTTAACCATTTTCCTAAATTGCCATCTGACACTTAAAACGGCTGCTGACGGCGAATGGTGAACCCTGCTGACAGGCAACCAAGCTCACTGCATGACTGGAGACATTTTGTATCCAACGAATATACACAAGGCATCTGAAAAATGCATTAAGGGCCTCAAAAGTAAAAGCGCGCCTAAGCCACAGTTGCACTGACACCATTTTGACGAAAGTTGAACTCTCAACCAGATGCCCTATTTTGACCTCTGATATCTAGAGTTGGGATAACCCGATTCGAGCCACGTTTGTTTTAACGGACAGCCAGAAGGATCTACAAGAGACGTCTCTAGAGGTGACGAAGCAAGAAAACTGCTTTTAAGACCTCAAAAATGCCAGTGCGTATTTTATTTAAAATATCCACTCCATACTTAGCCATTTTCCGGATGTCTTCACTTTTCAGCATTTCGCCAAAGACCTCGCACGTACGAGCATTTGCCAAATCCCGAAGGCTGACGACTGGGCTCGTTGAATAGATAAAGTAATTACGCTCAAGTCTCGTGAAGACTTCGAACGCGAACGACCTCATCTGACAGGCCTAAAGGCTAGGCGCCTTTGGACTGTAGAAATACAATGAAAATTTTATGTTGGTTCGCCCGTGAAATTACGTGCTTGGTAGAACCTCTGCTACGATCACCTGGAACGTCGGATCGACAGGCAGGATGATGCAATGCGAAGCTGGACTAGAGCAGTACTGATGTCAGGAAGACTTCGTTTGCAAATTTGGCCATCTTAAGGGTCATTTTAACCAGCGCCCCTGAGCTGTAGTTGCCTTGGAAACACAACGAAGAAGCTCTGAGATGTGAAAATTTCATTATAAGCCCATCTTTAGACGTCGGCTGCCGGAGCTCTGAGACTCGGATGACTGCGTTTGATAGCTCGTTGGACGAGCGAACTAGTCAAGAAGAGATTGACTGCATGAGCTTCCAGAAATACCAAGATCCACCCCCCCTTTAAGATGGGCGCCCTCAAGCTACAGGCCCGCTTTTGCTGGAAAAGAACAATTTTCTCATATCTGGAACTTTGGGAATTTCAACTTCTGTCGCTGGTTGCCAGAACTGCGGGTCTCGGAAAGCTTTGCTGGATAGCTCATTGGATAGCCAGACCAATTCTGAAGAGATGAATTGTATGTATGAGCATTTTCAACAAAATCTTGACCTTCAAAAAGAAGGGCGCCCCTGGTCTACAGGTGCGCTTTTTTGTTTTTCCTCTGAAAAACTTCATATTTTAACCTTTGAAAACTCTGTTTTGACCACTGAAATGACCATGTGCAACATGAAATGTTGTCGTGAGATGCTCCTCCATCGTGAAAAGCTCCATTCTGAGTCTCTGCTTCAGGTTCTGATCAATAAAACTGATTTTGACTGACAAAATATTGACAAAAACTCCATGCTTGATATTGCCCAAAACTGTATTTTACATTCATTTAGCAAGATTT
>VDFB02175732.1:0-11679 GCA_007258455.2 Sequoia sempervirens
TGCACAAAATGTTTGTTGAAAGTCTTTTAAAATTGAAAATAAGATGAAACTTGGATGGCGCAGCCTGGTAGAGGTTTTGAATTTCGATAATAAAAAAGTGGTAAATGGAAACAAGGGACGCCATACACCTTCAGAATATGCATAAAATGATGTGTTAAAAATGGATTTTGAAACTTAAAGCAAATGTAGCCGATATGTGAATATGTGGAAAATGTTTTAAGATGAATAAAACGTATATCCAAGAGTGTTCTGCAACCTACACCATGTAAAGATGATGGATAGATTGTAGGGTCAAGTTGCAAGACCGAAGGAAATGAGCAGGTTGTGTGTTGGCTAAAAGGGGTCAATGAGTGCCCAACCAGTTGCCGCCATGATCCGTGAAGAACAGAGCACAATGAAGATTAGGGAAAACAACAAAAGTGAAGATGCAAAAACAAATCTGACAGTGGAAAATGAGGGTCAAATACAACAAGATCTAGACCGTTCCCCGCCACTTCGTAATCTCAAGATGCAAGTTGTTTAACCTCCACGAAATCATGAGCTTGTGATGCATGGTAGTGTGGGCCCAAGCAACTTAAAAGGGCATGGGCGTAAATTCATTTTCCAATGGATTTATGAAAGAGGGCCTCATTTAATAAGGGAAAAATATTAAAAAGCTCAACCCGATAAAACATAAAGGGAAAGTGGGCCTGGCAGTGAATTTGATAGCCATTGTTTTAAATATTAAGGGGGTAAATATTTTGAATGAGCTGAGAGTGAAATATTTAATATTTCACCATAAAGGGAAAAGCTAAATAATTAAATGTGCACGGGGAAGTTATATGGGAGAGTGAAATAAATATTCACTAAAATGTTATATGAAACACCACATAGGTAAAAGAGTAAAAGTAACCTGGATAGAAATTGACCCAGACTTGGCACGTGAAATTTAGTAAAGTGAATAAAATTTTCACTTCTTTATTTTAACATGAAATAGTAAAATGAAATCAAGCATAAGTATTAAAGTTGGAAAAATTTAATAAAGTAAAGGTAAAATACAAAGAGAATGTGAAAGTATAGTCTGCAACAAACAAAGAAAAGAGCAGAAAATGAAAATTTTCACGGCCAGAGGAATTTTTTATGCAGTTGGCTGAATTGGAATTTCCATCACATGGGAAAATTTTCTATTGAAGAGCAACTAAAGGCAAAGGGTAAATGAAGAGGAAAATTCAGTTACAGAGAGATGAGAGAGGTTTTGAGCATCTTGTTGATCAATGGTGGATTGAGTTTCTAGATAGCATCTACGGATCAGATTGATCTTAGGGTTATTTTTTGTTTCTCTTTTATGCTTTTCTTCTCTCATTGTTAAAAAAAAAGAGAGGAGGCTGGGATTTCAATTTTTGAAAGCTCTGCAAATCAGGCAGAAACTTTGGGTAGAACTATATAGCTGGGAGAAATGTAATTGAGTCATTAAATCTGAAAGTGTCTATTATGAATTGTGTTCTCAAGTTTGTATTTAGCTGATAATTGTCTCCATTTCTGAGATGTATTACTCTTTTTGATTCAATAATAAGATTATCTGAGTCTTTTCATGCACATTTTCTGCACTAGAGTGATATGTGTTGTTTCCTTCTATTCTAATAATAATGTAATTGCTTTAAAGAAGCATAAGGTGCTTTTATTATTGCCTTATGTTCATAGGATAGTGTAATTGCTTCAGCATATGTGACAGGAATACTATGTTTCAGGTGGATTTATAAGAAGAATTATCAGATAAAACTACCGTGGTTTGGTTGTCATTATGTGATAACATTTGTAAGGATTTTCATAACACTTTCAACATTGTAGGATGAATGCTAGGTTATATGACTCCATAGCCCATTTTATGGTACTAGTCAAGTATTACACTTTTGTTGCTTTCGGCTTGGTCCTCAATCTTCAAAATCAAAAATCATTTTAAATCCATGTGTGTTATAATGTTGTGGTTATCTCATGCTCCAAGTAGTTGATATTACTGATGAACAACCAATTCTTTTTAGTATTATCCTATTATGTTGAGTCATTAAATGAGATTATCTATTGAGCAATATTCTATTATGTATGTATTTCAATTTGTTGATATTGCTAAAGGGATCACCCTCCCAGGTCTTGCAGAGCCCAAAGTGTAGGAGGTTATTTTGAAATCCTCATTAGTTGGTCCAGGTCCTCCGAGCTGCCCTTGATTGGAATTGGCAATTCCATAGGTAGATTAGGAGACAAACTTGGTTAACAGCATAAAAAATAACCAACACCTTGAGCATGAAAATGTTGCACACATTCATATGTCTTACCTTAGGTTGAAGTTTACCATGCAGGTTCTATTGTAGTGCAAAAGACATATCTAAAACAAGTCAAAGTTGTTCAGCATGGGATTCATTTTGTTGACTATCAACCTAATAACAAGGTATATCAATATAGTCACTTAATAATTGCTACCGCTCGACATCTTCATGCAGTTCCACATGCAAGTGGCCAGAGAAAATGGAGACTAGATAGTGATGATCATTAAAAAATTGTACATGTTATTGAAGAGCGGGCTGAACCAAAATCTTTGACTTAGATTATATCCATGGTTTTCAAGTTCACTTGTAACCCTATACATGTTTAAATGAAAACTTATAGTAACTTGTACATAGTTGTAAATCATTTTGTGTAAATTACAATTATATGACATATTTGTTCCATGGAAAATTATTAAGTTCAAGAATCTTTGATAGCATCATCTCTCACATTTTTTGGTTGCATGTAAACCCATATATATGCTTGCAATCCTTATTTGAAATGTAGTGAAGTTTTTTAAAATCATTTTTCCTAAATTACAATTATATGTGCATATTTGTTCCATGGAAAATTCTTAAGTTCAAGAATCTTTGATAGCATCATCTCTCACTTTTTTTGGTTGCATGTAAACCCATATATATGCTTTCAATCCTTATTTGAAACGTAGTGAAGTTTTTTAAATCATTTTGCCTAAATTACAATTATATACAACTTATATTTGTTTCATGGAATTATTAAGTTCAAGAATCTTATATACACTTATATACAATCAGAGAATTTGTTCCATCGAATTGTTCCATGGGAAATTATGTAAATTTTGAAAATTAAGTATTATCTAATTATAAAATTATTGTACCTATATATAAAACATAAATCACGCAAATAAAAAAAATAAATCCTAACCCTTAAACCCTTAACCCTGTAAATTTCTACCTTTATCTTTCTCCTCCCAATCCCTCTCTTGGAAAGTCCGTTTGATTGATGTTTGACGGACTCTGGACGGACGCTCTGATGACCCTGATGCGCGATTTGATGCTGATTGACTGGATCCTGAACGAGGATTTGATTTGACGCCGGAGTTTTGATGGACTGAGCCTGAATCCTCGAGGATTTTGATCTGCCTGATTTCGCGCGATGCCGACGGATTTTGATTTGACCTCTGGATCCGATGGATTTCGAGGAAAGTTTTGATTTGACTGGAACGACCGAGATTTTTGATTTTGAAACGGATTTTGACGGACTGGATCTGACCGAGATTTCGGATTTGACGCACTGATGACGTTTGATCTGACGATTTGATCCTGGACTGATGAGTGGAGTCGCTTTGATGCGCGCGGAATGATGCGCTGATTTTGATTTGAATCCTGACCGGAGATTTTTGATTTTTTCCTGATGACTGACTTTGATGATTTTGATCTGACCCTGACCTGATGTCGATTTCGAAACGCCTGGATGATTTTGTTTGACGGACTGGAACTTGACTTTGATTGCCTGATTTCGGATTTTGAAATTTTTGATCCTGAATCCTGGATTTGACGCTCGATTGACTCTGACGCGCTACTCCTATGCTCCCTTTCTCTCCCACTCCCTCCATATCTCTCTCTCAATTCAATGATATGGGCCTTCTGTAAAAAATTCCAGCCATATTTGCCATTCTCTCCAGCTGAAAAATCCATGCAGACCCATTAAAAAAAACATAAGAATAGTTAAAGAATACCCATAAGCACAAAGCAAATGAATATTCAACTTCATTTCTCAGGTGATTTAAAGCATCAGAATAAAATAACCTTCTGGGTCTCTAAAACTTATATAGTATATGATATGAAGCAATTTCATCATTTTGGGAAAATCAATGCACCAAACAGATTTCTAAAGAAAATAAAATCTAGGAGGTTTGTAGGGTTGTAAATACATTACAATCATAATAGGAACAACTAAAAAAGGAGTGAATCATAATCCTTTTAACCACAGTTTACATTTTGAGAATACAAAAATTTGGAATATGCATCATGAAATTAGTTAGGTTGTGCAAACGGACCTCATCCTTCAACCAAATATTCTCAATACACAGTTGTTGCTCTTGAAGACTGACTTCTGCAATAACAACAGGTGCTTTGTAGTTGGCGCATATGGGATTTATCATGGCTTCTTTAATTGCCATGTTCTCCAAATGAAGCTTCTTGTTATCCTACTTGAGGAGAGTGTTTTCATGACACTTGTGTTGAGCTTGAAAATCCAAGATTTGAAAAGCCATGATTAGAAAAAAATTCTATATAGTTTTTAACTATATACTTTTAATATTATAATAATAATATAATTATTAAAATATATTGCAATAATAAGTATATTATATATTATAATTTAAAAAGAATATAATTTATATTTATAAAAATATTAAATATTAATTTTTAATAGATGGGTTTCGACCGAACATATTTATCATGTTCGATCGAATCTCATTTAAGTCTATTTTTTTATTGTATGTTAAATGGGTTTGGTCGAACCCACATTCGACAAAACATTTAATTTTTGTTCGACCGAATAGTAATTCGACTGAACCCCCTTATTTTCACCCACATCCTCTCAGGCACTAAAATTGCATAGAATTTTGCACTTCAAAGCTCGATTTCAGAATGAAAATGGAGATCTCAAAAACCCAACTAGTATCAGGTTGCCCTCAAAATGAGCTATCCAATGAATATAATTTTAATATGTTTTGATTATATTATCTATTTGTTTTTTAAATTTTATTAAATATAGGATTTTCACGGAAAACAAAATCTATGTTCTGCACATGTGGAAAAATAGAAGATTATCAAAAAAAAATTTGAAAAATATGAGTGCACCAGATATTGGAGTCCTTGATCCAACAAAAAAAGAAAAGAATTTTGATACATATAGTAAAAGTTATGCGTTATACGGTCGCGTTATGTCTGAATTGTAATTGGTTTGACTTTGAAACTTGTAGCATCCCTCCATTTTGGCTCTTTTGATCGTACAATGTTCCTCTTTGTTATATTTGTTTCTATTATACTTTGCCTATGGTACTTGGTTACTATTTGATCACTAACCGTAAAGCAATGTGAATGCTATATTTTAATGTGATGGTATTTTACTCTGATGTTATCATTATGGCATGTTTTGAATTAGCTTAGCAGATATTTAATTAATGATGCTTTATGCTTTTGATTATATTATTGATGTTACACTCCTCAGTTAGAAAGTTTGTATTGGTGAAGGAGATAGGATTGTATCACTCACTTGTGAGCACCCTATGATTCTGAGATTTCCTCTTCACGGTGTGTTTTATTATATCATATATATATGTGCATGTTTGATATACTCTTTGTTCGCAGGTTGACAGGTACAGGACATCGACTCCACCTGATTTCCCAGGTTTGAGCTTGTCCATTGGCCAACGGTATTCAATTGGGAGTTAGTAGCTAGGTTTCTCGTGCCAAGTCATCACCCTAGTCATAGTGTGTCATCGGGTTTCAGTCGAGTTAAGTTGTTTATTTGTTGTTCATCTCTCTTTGATTTATTTAATTTCAGGTTTAAAAAAGGTAAATAAATGGCTTTTTGTATTTGGGTTGTTTATTAAATAAATCTAGTTGTAGTGTTAGAAATGCTACTTAAATTATTAATTAATTTAATTAAATTAATAAAATAATCTAATCTTGGATTAGATTTATTTTATTGATTATTTAAATTAATTGTGTGGGATTAAGTCAAGTTGTTCATTTTAGAAATTATAATTGTTAAATTCTTTATTTGAAATGAAAATTTTAAAAAAATGTTAAAGTTTTTGAAAATAATATTTTTAATGTTAAATTCCTTTTGGAAATGAAAATGTTTAAAAGCATTTAATTCATTTGAAATAGAAATTTTAAAAAATGAAATAAAGAAATAAAGTCATGTTGAAAGAAAATTGTTTTTAGTTTTAAATTTCAAAAAAAAGAAAAATATCTCCAAATTGGATAGAAGAGAAATAACTATGGTGGATAGGATATTTTGAGGAAAGTTGACAAAATTTGGGGAAGATATTTCTTTAAAAAAAAAAATATTGTTGTTAAAAGGAAGGACAGTTCTTCATGTTTTGTTTATGCATTTTTGGATTTTGGGTGAGGATTTTGGAAGAGCTTTGGAAAATCTTCTTGTAGGGAATCTCAAATTTCTTCTTCAAACTCTCCTTCAAGCTTTAGATCATAGGTTCTTCTTGTTTATTGTTTTAGAAATTTGCATTTTCAATTTGAAAATTTGTTGCAACATTTTTTTGAAAACCCTCTTTAAATCTTGAAGAAACTTAGATTGTTTGTTGAAAAACAAAACTTGCAACAGAAATTTTCAATTTCAACAATAGAAAATGGAACAAAACAAAATGAAATTTGAAAACCTCTATTTTGGAGTTGAAATGATTCTTATTAAATTTGAAATTTAAACCAAGAAATTGTGTTTGAGAAATTACTTTTTTATTGTAAAATTTATGTAGAAAAGTTGCACAATTTGACTGTAAATGGAAATTTAGGTATATATTTATAAATATATATGTATGTATATATATATTCAAACATATATTATAAATATATTTGTTCATTCTGGAGATTTCTTGTTTTAAAAATTTATACACAAAATTTTTTCTGTGCAACTAGGGGAGGGTGATTTTATTGGTTTTATTGTAAATATAATATAAATAAATTTATATATATATGTGTGTGTGTGTGTGTGTGTCTATGTGTGTGTGTGTGATTGGATGGGGGAGGTCGCAGCCATGGCTAGACAGCCACACCGTAGTGAAGGGGCGTTGTTGTGGCAGCGTTCCCCACACTATGTGTGGGGGAAGCGTTGCCACAGGCAGCACTGGCCTCCACAGGGGAGGTTGGGCATAGCCTGTGGCTATATCCCCTCTCCTTAGGGGGCCCTTGGGTCAAAAAAAAGTAATTCACTTTTTTAATTTTTTTAATTTTTATTTATTTATTTATTTATTTATTTAATTTAATTTAATATTATATATTATATATAATATTTAAATACTATATATATTATATATATAATATATTATAATTTAAATAAATATTTTATTATTATTTAAATATATATATATATATTATATATAATCAACATATATTATATATTTTAAATAATGGGGATCTATTTTAATTAGTTGAAATATAAAATGGTTTTTTTTAAAGATATATATTTAAATAATATTCAAATATTTAAATATATGAATTTTAAAATGATTAAATTCTATTATCATAGATTGAAATAAAATGGACTTTACAATAAATGACTTTATTTGAAAATTTGACTTTTATTATTATGGGTAATTAGAGAAATAGGGAGTTAAATTATTAGTTTTAAATTCCTCAATATTGCAATTGTAATTTTAATTACTTTTGAGTAGTTTCAAATAATGTGAATTATTTTATTTGATTACATACAATATGTTATCGCCTTGCTTGGATTTAGGAAATCCTAAAGTAGGATAATGATTTGCCTATTTTATCTTTCCGTTATGAAATCTCCCTCTTTTGTGATGTTGGGCAAATAGAGTTTTATGTTATGTAAGTCTTCTAGATTGGGTTTTCTTTTGATATCGGGGGTTGTCGTAAGATGTTAGTCAACCTTTGTTTTGCCTTGGGTAGTGCGTCTTGTTGGATCCAATTAGAGACCTAGTTAGATCATGAGTGAGATGTGTGGAATTTATGTCATGGATAAGGAGTTATTCTCCTTAGGTCGCACTTGTGTACCCTTGGGTGTGGATTTATTCCACATGTTGTCTTAGAGAAGTGGCTTGCAATGAGGGCCAACACACAAAGTGGTGTCAAGGTAACTCTTTGGAAGTTAGTTAATTCAGTGCTAACGTAAATAAACTTATTAGAGGTTTAGGTTGTACCAAACACTAAAGAAGATTAATTTTTCCTTGCTCATGGACGCAAGGGCTTGTATAGACTTGGGATGGGATGAGAAGGCCTGGAATGGAAAGATTGTTATCTCATCTTTACAAGAGATAACTGATTCCCCATTGGTTTGCACGAGGGGCCGAGAGTCATTAGAGGTTTCTAGGATATCTCGAGATGGAATTAAGAGACCTAGGAAGACTTACCAGGATATCCCAGGTGACATTGTGATGACACTTCTCCTAAGACAACAGTATGTTTGTATAAGTGATGCAATTGATTATTTAACTCTGGAAGCATTGTAACCTTTGTGTTATGTGATGTTGTACTTGTATTTAATTCAGTTCAATTTTGAGTAGCCTGTGTCTAGAGGTAGATGGTCTTGCCTAGGAATCCTTGTTACTATCTCCTAGCACGGGGGGTGAGCCTTTGGGTATCACATGGTTGGGTGGAGCGATGCACCTTAATCTATTTGGGTCTTTTTTCTTGTTCATGTGAATGAGGTTCCAGTTAGAGCTCATGGGATCCTAGTTTCATTTCATGCTATTCATTTTCAGTTGATATTGTATTTTATTACCCCTCATTTTTAATTGAGGTGGAATTGTGTAATATGTAATCATGCTTATTGGTTTTACCTCATTTAGGGAATGAGAGTTGTAATCTTATTGTAAATGATTGATATTTAAATTCATGTGGTATCTCATATTTTTTGATGTAAATTATCATGTATGGAATGTATGCGTTCTTAATTTATTAAGTAATTAATGTTATGGTTTCAATTCATATTTTCTTGTTTGGGTTTAAGTAAATGTTCTCCATATATAGGGGTTGGTGGCAATAGGTAGTGAACTTGCATGTTAATTGTACTTAAACAAAAAATTAGATACGTTTATTATAGTAATTACCTTCCCCTAGGGGTTTAGCATTGGCATTAACATTACAAATGTTCACATATCAATGATAGATTTATCAATAAATAGATTTGGTGAACCAATTGTAAATGCTATTAATTATTTTTAGTTTCACATTGTCACATATGTATATATGTATAAATATATATGTATATGCATATATATGTGTATATGTATAAATAATAAATGAAGGGTGAAAAAATTACTAACCCTAACAATATTTTTAGCTAAAAGAAAGAAGGTTTAACTAAAATTTCTCCTATGGTAATGGGTATAATGCCAAAGATGTATAGAGATAACTAGAAAAAATAAACGAAGGACAAAAAGTGTATGTATATATATGTATATTTATATGTATATGTATATGTATATGTATCAAAATTTCTATAAGTCAGTAACACATGTTGTGGACATTCCAATATATTAAACTATATATGCACACACTCGAGAAACATTCTCAAAAAAATTGTGTTGCATTTAACTAATAAGTTTAAAATTCTACAACTATGTTCTATTTCCCATTTTTTGTGTCTATATACCCTATGTTTTCTCATTTGTCCTTGATGATTTTCTTGCACATATTCTTATTTATTTCTCCCACCTTTTCAATTGGTTTTATTTGATTCAAATAGATGGAAAATGTTGACCCATAGAATTTTGTTTTGAGCATTCCATTTTTTTTCCCTTCATGTATATTACATACATAAATATATAGTCTTTTGTACATTATATTTTTCTCTAATATATGATAAGACTCCATGCAATTTTTAGTGCATTTCCTAGCCATCTTGTAATTTTCATACAATGGGATGGGGAGAAGTAAATGCAATATTCAATGTTGCAATGTGAGCATGTATGTTGTTTTGACTACATTGTGAACTGAGCCACTGTGATGTTTCTTTGATAGCAAACTATTCAAAAATGCTTTCATGCACTTGTGTTAGATAGAAAATTGGAGGGTTCTACAAGTTTTGTGCTCCACAACCTACAACATGTGGCCTCCTACTGTTACTATAAGTTGTTTTCCAATGTCTTTTTGTCATTGCATACACATCTAACCAGAGAGATATATTATAATAGACTCAAATAAAATGTTGCTTTATAGTAATATCATGTTGGGCTCAATGCAAGAATAGATGGAGAAGGAGATATGAAGCCCACCTATGGGACAATTTCTACCTAAAAGAAGACCATAGTTGTAAGCATAAACAAGGATTGTTTTATAAAATTATATTTTAATAAGTTATACATGTATTCAACTCTTTTTTTCCTGCATGGCTAGATAGGCTCTAGTACATATGAAAAATAGGTATGTTTGTAAAGTTATTTGTGTGAATTTCATCCTTTCAAGAAAAACCTTTCATATTTCTTTGATGTCTTCCTTTAAATGATATCTAGGTATTTCATCGACATAATTGGTTGTGTTTTCAAACAAGATCTCCCACATATTCTTCTTTCCCTATATTTATCAACATTACAAACAAGTTCCATCTTGCCAAATTCTTTATGAGCATTCTCTTTTCCTTTAAGTTATTAAATGGAAGATACTCAGAAGCCCACATTAAATAGAACTTAAAAAACATTGAGAATAGAGGAGGTGAAAAATTTACTAGCCCTAACCATATTTTTTTGAAAAAAGAAAGAAGATTTAACTACAATTGCTCATATGGTTATGTCTATAACACCAAAGATGCATATAGATAACTACAAACAATAAAAAAATGTGAAAAGTGTATGTGTATGTATATGTGTATACAGTATATGTATATGTATATGTATGTGTATATGTATATGTATATGCATGTATATGTATGTTTATATGTATATGTATATTTATATATATATGTATATGTATATGTATATGTATATGTATATACTTTTCTTGCTTTCAGTGTAATGCCCACCACACAAACCCCAAAGGAACAAATAAAACCACAACAATTTTTTTTTAAAGAACATAATAAATGAACTTAAGTATTCCAACATAAAAATATTCTAAGATACACCACTAAATCCCTTGGGGTACATGAGGACATTGACATTACTAAACTAACCCATAACCAAGATAAAAGATTAAACAATAATTAAACAATTATGTAAAACCACTCATTCTCACATCACCATTTAAAACATCCATTAACAATAACCACATTAATAAAAGTAATATTTATTAAACCATGCATATGTAAAACACAAATGAATTAATCATAAAGATGATAAATATATATACATTTCAACAGATACAACACAAAATAATCAGTAATTACAAATGACAGTTCACAAATGATTACATAGCTTGAATATATACATTACATCAATATGATAGTACAACACAATGAACATATAACAAATTACATCATAATCTTCCCAACATACTTGGGAGTCGATACATCAATAAATAAATTACATCTAAAGTATAAACATACATCTGGTACGTAAGAACACTGGGATCAACAACATCTGCCAAAACCCTGCAATGAAAGATACAGTTGCATCCAAAGGGAACCCAATGGGGTGTGAAGCATGTTCCACCCAACCACCCCCGTGCTGGGAGTTAACAAGGAAGGATC
>VDFB02175733.1:0-26548 GCA_007258455.2 Sequoia sempervirens
GTTTTTCTCAGGATGGGAAGTAAAAGAAAGATGAGGAATTAGAGCTTGTGCATATGGATGTATGGGGACTAGCTTAGGTATCTTCTCTCGGTGGCTCTCTGTATTATGTTACATTCATTGATGATGCAACTAGGAAGGTATGGATTTATTTCCTTAGGCAGAAATCTGAAGTATTTGAAACTTTTAAAAAATGGAGAAGCTTGGTTGAGAATGAGACGGGTAAAAGGCTAAAATGTCTCAGATCTGATAATGGTGGTGAGTATTGCAGCAAAGAGTTTGAAGATTATTGTTCCTCTAATGGTATTCGTAGGCAGAAAATGGTTTCAAGGACTCCATAAGAAAATGGAGTGGCTGAGCGCATGAATCGAACAATAATGGAGTGTGCACGAACTATGAGATTGCATGTTGGGCTGCCTTTAAAAATGTGGGCAGAGACTGTAAACACTGTTGTTTATTTAATTAACAGGGGTCCCTCAAATCCTTTGGGTTATGGTATCCTAGAGGAAGCATGGAAAGGTAAGAAGGTGAGTTATTCTTTTCTCAAAACCTTCGGTTGTGAAGCATTTGCACATGTAGATTCTGAAAATAGAACCAAGCTTGATGCAAAATCAAAGAAATGTGTATTTGTTGGATATGGCATTGATGAATTTGGTTATAGGCTTTTAGGATTTGAGAAATCAAAAATTGTGGCTTGGGGATGTTATATTCAATGAGAAAGTGTTGTACAAGATGCATTTGCTGCAGCATGAGAAGAAAGAAAATGAATTATGCTATATGTTGGATGATATTCCAAACAATGATGTTTCAGTGGTTCCTCATGTAGGCAACTTAACAACAGCAACAACAAACCTACAAACTCCTGTTAAGAGCCCGATCTTCAGATAAAGTAGACCTCAGAGAGAAATATTCTCTCCTCTTTCTATACTATTTTGTTAGCGTCTTTGTTGAACGAGAATATTATGATGATCTTTATCTTGATTGGATACAAAAGGAGTTCAATGGGGCATGGAATGGAAGAAGAAATGAACTCCTTGCTGAAAAATCAGACTTGGGAATTATGCAAGTTGCCTGCAGGTAAAAAGGCTTTACCAAACAAATGGGTTTATAGGCTGAAAGAGGAGGATGGAGGTAAGAAGAAATTTAAAGCCAGATTAGTTGTAAAGGGATTTGCACAGAAAAAAGGTATTGATTTTGATGAGATTTTTTCTCCAGTTGTTAAAATGACTTCTATTTGTATTTTTTTAAGTATTGTGGCTGCTGAAGATTTGCATTTAGAATAGCTTCGATGTTAAAATAGCCTTTCTCCATGGTGATTTGGAGAGGAAATATATATGGTTCAGCCACAAAGTTTGGAGTCAAAGGTGGGAAAACTAATTAATACAGTTGAAGAAAAGTTTATGGCAAACAAGCACCTAGGCAATGGTACTTAAATTTGATAGTTTATGGCTAAGCGAGGCTATAGTCGGTGTAATTTTGAACATTGTGTTTATTTTAAGAGGTTGGATGTGAACTAGCTACATTATTTTATGTTTATATGTTGATGACATGCTTGTATTTGGGTCTAACATGGATCACACAAAGTGAGCTAAAACAATAGTTAGCAAAATCTTTGGCTATGAAGGATTTGGGGGCAGCAAAACAAATCCTTGGTATGAAAATTTGTAGAGATAGGAAAAATAGAAAATTGTTTTTATCTCGGGCTAATTATGTTGAAAAGGTGTTGCAGAGATTTCATATGGAGAATGCAAAAGCTGTCAGCACACCTTTGCCTAGTCATGTCAAATTGACTAAGGATATGTGTCCAAAGACACAAGAGGAGGAAGAAAAAATGTCCAAGGTACCATATGCTTCAGCTGTAGGCAGTTTAATGTATGCCATGGTATGCACGAGACCGAATATTGCACATGCTATAGGAGTTGTTAGCAGTGTTGAGTCATCTGAGTTGAGCATTGGAATGCAATAAATGGATTCTCGGTGTTGAGTACATCAATAATTGTTTATATTTGGGGGCTCTAATCTTGATTAAAAGGATATGTTATTTCAGTTGTGGGGATATAAGATACCAAATAATTTCCACGAGGTTATGTATTACACTTGGTGGGGCGGCCAGTGAAGTTGGAATTTCTTGATTGCGAAGGTGGTTGTTTATCCACCACAGAAGGTAAATTAATTGCTGCAACAAAGGAAACAAAGGAGATGATATGGTACCAATTTTTCATGGATGAGTGGGGAAAACAACGAGGCTAGAAATTACTTGTTTACAGCTAGCGAGTTCTATACATCTTGCAAAGAATTATGCTCTACATTCTAAAACAAAACACATCTAGTTGAGATATCATTTCATTCGGTCAGTGTTGGAGGATGGATAGGTTATGCTGGACAAGATACATACAGATGTCAATCCAGCGGATATGTTTATGAAGGCGGTGACAAGGAAGCTAAGCTCCCTCTTGACTTGGTTGGTGTCAAGATTGAATTCAAACTCTCATGAGCACTTGAGGGTCCAAGAGTACTTATTTAAATTAGGGCATAATTACAGTAATGTCATCGAATCAATCTCCAAGTGAGGTGTGTTGATGAACTGTCGATCTCCAAGTGGGAAATTTTTGGTATGTGGCGGCCAGTCATGCTCATTATAGCCATGGTAAAAAGAAAAATCTAATTTTATGAGAACCTAAAATCTGGAAACTTCTAAGCTTGTTAAAAAGAGTTGAGATGGGTATTACTGTATGATGAAAAACGTGATTATTCGCAAGATTGTAATAGGTTTTACATTGGATAATAAAAGTATTGGATGGATATGGTTTGGTGGATGTAGCCCGGATTGGGTGAACCACGTTAAATTTTTGTGTTATGATTTAATTTGTGTGTGTTTTAGTTTCTCTGTTTATTAATTAAATTTGCATTTAATTGTTAGATATCTACCATCTCTAGCCCTAACAACATATGCCCTAAAATTTCCCGTACAGAAATCTACAACAAAAGGTGGCGGAACAACGTAGCCAAGGAGCAACATCTGAGCATGGAGGTTATGCATATCCCTCTTCATAAATGGAAAATGTGGTGCTCACCACTCGAATCCAAGGGATGTCCCTGGAGCTAGAAACATATATTGCTCTCAGCCACGTGCTCTTCTCATGGATGGAAGAAGAAGATGCATTGTTTGCTCATGATGCATCCACATCTAAAGCACCACAAGTACAATCTGATTACAACACTTGCTCAAAGAGGAGATTCACGGATGAATTAGTCATTCCACAACTAAAAGTGTTTTTGACCAAACACCTAGTACATCTATAGTGGCATAACAAGAGCTAAGGAGCAAAAGCCTCCTAATCCACCACCATTCAATGTGGTAGAACAATTGAAAAAATCATTGTCTAATGTTTCTCTGTGGGATATCTTAGCTATTCCAAAACTGAAGACATTGCTATAGAAGGCTCTCAGGGAGGATCCAATCATTGAACCAACAGAGCAATCAGTCAAAGGAAAGGTTGTTGATCAATCACCTCCTTCCAAAGTTCTCATGAATAGCACAAAGGAATCCCCTACTAAGGTTAAAGATAAGTCGAAACCGAGACCCTTCTTCCTAACCCTCATTGTGGGGACGCTAGCACTACAGTCATGCCCAAGCAGATAGTTGAAGCCCTACGACTTAACTATGAGCCTTTAAAGAGCAAGGTTATGCAACTTGATGGGAACAAATTCAAAATTGTAGGTGTCATCAAAGACCTCCCCTTGACTCTGTTCTCCTGCCCTAGCATCACAGTGACTCAAGATATTGTGATCATAGATGTTTCCCCTATGTTTGATCTCTGCCTGTCCTAAGAATTCACTTCAAAGATAGGTGGATATTTGTCTTTGGATTGGTTGCACTTGATCCTAAGGACCAAGCAGGGAGCTAAAATGAATATAGTGTCTGAAGCTCTACATTCGGAACATGTGGTTAATGAAGCTATGATCAACTTTGAAGTTTCTCATACCTCTTTCACTAAGAGGAGACATATTGTACCGAGTTGCTAGAATATGAAAAAGTGACTGCAGATCAGATCGATCAAGAAGAAGCTCTCTTGAGAAAATATATAGATGTTGACCCTTTCAGCAACTATCATGCTACCAGGCTGAGCACCTATGTCATCTATGATGAAGATCAATTGCTTTCAAAGGTTGTGAAGGAACTTGAAAGGGATCAAGCTTCTGAGCTATGGACACTCCACTTTGATGGAGTGAGATGCAAAATTGGTGTAGGAGCCAGGATATGTTTGACATCCCCACACAATGAAAAGAAACTTTGGTCTTTCCACTTCCAAATTATTTGTTTGAAGCATGAAGTTGAATATGAAGGCCTAGTGCAAGGTTTAAGCCTTGCGAAGCAGATGAGAATTAAGCAATTCAGTTATTATGAAATAGTGGTTAACCAAGTCCAAGGGGTTTCCATAGCCAAGAATGTCCACATGAGATCCTATAGACATAGAGTCTGGGACCTGATTGAGGGTTTTGAAGCCTTCAACATTCGGACAGTGCCCAGAGGACAAAATGTTGATGCATATCGCATGGCCGCAATTGGATCTTAGTTTGACCTTTCCTCCAACCTAATTCATAACAAACACTTTGTATGAGTGATATTTTGATCAGTGATTCTAGATAATGATTAGAGCTAGTAGGCATCTGACAACAATGAACACATTTCCTCATTCATTCAACAGTCGGGAGAATTTCCCAACCAACTTCAACCAAAGATTGTCAAAGCCTATGATGGAAAAATCATTTAGCTAAGATCTAATAAGCTTTTGAAGGGACTTGTCACTCTCAAAAATATGTTTGATTGTGACGATGCAAGAAATGATAAACAAAAGTTTGTAGCGAACAAAAGTGACTATGCGGACCTTCAGGTCAAAGATGGGAGAAAGCTCAAAGTTGGGAAAGATGTTCCGCATCATGATAAGGAGAGGCCCATTAACTTCTATGAGAAGTATGAAGGAGTCATTTCCTTGTCATATGATGACCTTAAGGGATATGATATTGACATCGTCCAGCATACAATAGAGTTGATGGAAGGTGCAAAACCAGTCCTCCAAAAATAGAGACCAGTGAACTTGAAGAACGAAACCATGATGACACAAGAGCTTGCAAAGTTGATTCAGTCTTAGATCATCTTCTCAATAAAGCATAGCACATGGGTTTCTAACTTGGTCCCAGTTCGAAAGAAGAATGAGGACATCCACTTATGTGTTGACTTTTGGGATCTGAACAGAGCATCCTTAAAGGACCATTATCCATTGCTTGCTATGGAGACAATATTGAAAATGGTAGCAGGTTTGGAAATGTTTTCTCTGTTGGATGGCTTCTCTGGTTACAATCAGATCTAGGTTAAAGAAGAGAACTGACACAAGACAATGTTCACTACCAAGTGGGGAACATTCACATATGCAAAAATGTCTTTCGGCCTTTCAAATGCGGGAGTCACTTTTCAATGGGCCATGGATATCGCTTTCAGCAAATTGATTAACAAGATTATCCTAATTTATTTGGATGATGTGACTGTTTTCTCCAAACATAAGGATGATCATTTCAATCACCTTGAGATTGTTTTCAAAAAATTCCAGGAGTTCAGGGTATCCCTGAACTCGAAAAAATGTGTCTTCGGAGTACTGCAAGGCAAATTATTGGGACACGTAGTGTCCAAAGAAGGAATTGAAATTGATCCCGAATGAGTGAAAGAAATTAAAGAACTTCCCCTACTAGTCAACAAAAAGGGATTCCAATCCTTCCTAGTGAAGGTAAATTTTGTGAGAAAATTCATTTCAGATTTTCCAGGGATAATCAAACCAATCACTTTGATGTTGAAAAAAGACCAATTATTCAAATGGACTAAGGAAGCTAGAGAAGCCTTCAAGAAGGTTAAGGATGTTATTTCCTCAGCTCTTGTGTTGTTCAATCTAGACCTATTGAAGGACTTCATAATGTATGTATTCAGTAGAAAATCAAGCATTGCTACCATCTTAACTCATAAAGAAGATGAAGGAAAGGGAGAACATTCGATAGCATTTAACTCCTGGAACCTAAAGGAATATGAGATGAACTATAACTTCATCGAGAGGAAAGCATTTGCAATTGTTAAGGGACTCAAGAAGTTTTGACACCTAATCTCTTCCAAAAAGGTGGTTGTTTATGTCGCACATTCTAGTGTGTATGAATACATCATAGAAGAAGAAATCACCAAAAAAAAGGATAATTGGATCACTAAGATCTTTGAATATGACATTGAGGTCAAGCCTACAAAGATTGTCTAAGGAAGAGGATTGTGTGAATACCTGGCACACGACGAGGAAATGACAGCTGAAGAAGAGCAACCGGAGCTGGTTCTAATGAGTGATTCTAAATTCAAAGGATGATAGCTAGCAGACAGAGTAAGGTTCATGCACACAAGAAAATACCTGCTCGACATTCCTTCTCAAAAGAGAAGATTCTACCAACTACAAAATAGTGGATATGCACTTATCGAAGGGGTCCTTTTCAAAAGGAACTTTAATGGCATTTTTTTGTGGTGCATCACCACAAAGTAGGAAAAGAGGATTCTTGACACTTTCCACAACAGTCCCATGGGCCGGAATTTCTCTGCAAAGACTACTGCCATCAAAATTATGTGTGTTGGGTACTTTTGGCCCATGTTTTTTAATGACTCATATTCCTTGGTAAAAGCTTGCTAAGAATGTCAATTCTTTGCATGGAGAAGAAAAAACTTTGCAATACCCCTCAACCTAATAGTAGTTGATGAGTCATTTGTGCAATAGGGCCTTGGTTTCATTGAGATGATTAATCCTGCCTCTATCACTAGACATAAATGGATTCTAACAGAAATGGACTACTTTGCTAGGTGGTTCAAAGCCATGCCCCTGAAGAATGCAATGGAGGTGGAGATAGTGGACTTCCTCGAAGAACTCATGACGAGATTCGGGGCTCCTAAAACCATCATCTTCGACAACACCAAGGCTTTCCTAGGCTCTAAGATATGTCAACTCACACTTGCACATGGCATATTCTTGAAGACATCATCAAACTACTATCTACAGGGTAATGGCCTGGGAAAGTCAACTAATAAAAATTTACTCTGACTCATCAAAAGGATTAGGTCAGAACACTAATGAGAATGGCATAAAAACCTTTGGGTGGTGCTCTAGGAAAACCACATAACTCCTAAGAAATTCCTCAAGACTTTGCCATATGAGTTAGTATATGGAAAAGAAGTGCTATTGCCTATCTCCATGGAGATTATGGCACTGCAATTGCTCAAATCACTAGAGGTAGAGCAAAATAGCGTCATGGAGGTTTAGTTGGCCAAGTTGTTGGAAGTGCAGGAAGAAAGGGAAAAGTCCCTGGTAGACATGTCGAACTGCTAGAAGGTGGTTAAAATATGGTTCGACAATAAATCTTTCAACCAAGGTCTAAAGTGTGGGGACCTAGTGCTAAAATTTAATGAAAGGGCTGCAAAGCTAGGCCAACACGAGAAGTTCAACAGCCTCTGGGAAGGCTCTTTCAGAATAATTTGATGCAAAGAACATAACACATTTGAATTAGAAACCTTGGAGAATGAAGCTTTTGGAATTCTAGTCAACGAAATTAATCTAAAATTATTCAATTAAACTTTAAAATTATTCTACCAGTGTAAATATGTGAATAATGTAATTATTTTTCCCTTGTGTTTTGTCAGTCGATCTTTCAATAAATAATTCTCAAGTGCAAGGAAGCAGAAACGAATGGAACCCATTATTGTAAAGTGCAAAGAGAGATAAAACAACCCATGAAGTGGAAAAAATGACACCCATATGCAGAATTGAAATGAATATATATTTACAAGAAAGGAAATGAAAACCCATGTTGCAGAACAGCAGGAAAAAGGAGGAAATTTTTTTAACATAAGCTATATCTTCATTATATTTATATACTTCGCTAAATACATTGTCAAAATGGCTCAGAGGCCACAGTTTTTAGAGTATAAATCTATCTATTTTCTATATCTTCTTCATCTAGCTACTAAAGCCTTTTCTAGGCATATGTACAAAAAATGGACTAACAGGTATTAGTTCTTAAAGCATAAGAGGATATTTTCAGTCATGGGCATGTGCAGCACTAATGCAGGCATCAACGGCAGTGTCTACAATTTTTTCATCAGTAGGGGCAGCAACAAGACCAGCAGTGACAACATCCATAGGAGCAATGGCAAGTGGCGGAGGGAACACCAAGTTCCTAAAGTCAGTGTAACAGTTGATGTCATAAAAAGGCACCACATCGGAAAAAGAAATGGCATGCACAAGTGACCATTTGGGGATGTTCTTGCGACTGAATGCGAAAATTGCTCAGGAATGGCACCCATGGCATGATTGCGTCTTCCTCAATGTATTTTTGAAGGTCGCGTGTCATTGTCAAGCCTATTCAAAATGCAGCGTTGGCCACCATCTCTCTGAGGCTACCTAGATCTTTCTTCAGAAATATTTTGAGCACCAGGTGCAAAACCAATGGCTTGGGAACCGCAATGTCGAGCATGGACGTCGTGAAGTGAGAGCACACATTAGTGTTAACTTTGTACTTATCCTCATAGTCAATGCAATCCCTCCCCAGAACCCATTTTATCGCTATAATGGCCAAAGAATGTTTATTCTTGGTCATCCTTTTAAGGTGCCTAGTTGGAATTTCGCCAAGAAAAGCTGACTAGGATTTCTTATAGACTAACCTAATTGGGGTGTTCATGTTGACAAGATCTATACAATTGTCTGACAAAATCTCTACACAATTTTTCTAAGTCTAAACTCTATGCAAATTCTATGCAACTACTAACACTGAATGCTAAGCCAATTACCTATTACCAATTTTGTTAAAAATTGCTAAGTGTGATTTCACTATTGCCTAAGCACCTATTTATAGAAATGGCCAAGATAAGTGTGGTAATTTGCATACCATAAGCATGAGGTTAATCAAGTACTATCTTGAAAATTGCACCAAGGCTCACACGAAATTCCCACTCAATTACGTCTACTAGGTATGATTTGTTGTGTGCAGGATTAGTGGAAGCTAATTAATTAGCATAAGTTGGTGGAATTCTTCGGTGGTAGTTCATACAATCGAATTTTGAGGTTTCACTCTGTAGACACTTCTCAAAGTCCAAAAAGGAACGCAAATTTTTTCAAGCACTTATTGCATATTTTGGCTTAATCATTCTATTTGGGATATTAATTACCACAACATACGAAGGCCTAAGCTACCTTCATATTATCGGATAAAGTTCCAAGAAAATCACATTGGAGTACATCATTACCAAGGGTCATTATGAATTCTTATCATTTCAAAATGGCAAGTAATTCACTTCACACGAGCAAATAACTGGCGATACATGTCGAATTTAATGCAAGTAGGTGAGCATTGTTAGCCACCCCAAGAAGGAAATAACTAAGTATCACATGCAAAAGGCTGACATTGTGAATGATTTTCAAAAATGTTGCCTAGAGTAAAGGAAGTTTTGAGCGCAACCAGAGCCGAGGTAAATTGCAAAAGATTCAAGCTAAACAAAAATCTCTAGCAAACAGAAAATGGCAGAGAGTTCTCAAATAGAGCCACAGACATAGGCACAAGTAGAGGAGCAAGAAGAGGCAACACAAAGCTTGTTTTATTATATGCATACAACATCAGCCATCTACATCTTTGAAGACATTTCTTACGCTTCGCCTGGTATACCAGAGAAGCTAGAATGGGTAAACACGCTGGTCCTGGACAAGCCTAAAAACTATAGAAATTAGAGCCTAATCAAAGAGGACTAGGATAATATTCATGATCCCATCCTCACAAAAGCCCCTAAGTCTTTGAGGGAGGTGGCCTATGAAAGAATGAATAAATTCACCAACCTGGATTCATTAGCGCATAAGCTATGGTACAACTAGCTCCCATAGTATATGATCTTGTTTGTTCACTATTGCCCAGAACTAGTCCATGCAACCGTTGAAAATTTCAACCCGAGCACCAACACCATTGAGGGTTGAACATTAAAGGTCAATATTTGCTCGAGAGCTATCTAGAATATGTGTGCATCCCTAACCATGGCTCCAAATAGGAAAAGATAGAGCCATTCAACCCAACGAAGGGAGAGGAAATCTGGAGATCCATGAAAAAGGCTCTAGAATTTTATTACAAAGAAAACCAAAGGCCTAAGGAAAATCATAAAAATCCACCAAAGATTTTGGCACCACACATTTCCTTCCCCATGGACATGCAGGATGCATTCTCAATGTTGGAATTTGTTTGCAACCTAGACACCGACAATGATGTGCACAAATTTTAGTTGGGTTCAGGGTTTCAGTTCCGTAAGCAACATTATTTTTTCTAGTATGATTTTGCACAATTCCTTGTTGATGAGATGCTAAGGAAAATAAGGGACTACCAAACGCAACAAGGGTTCAGATTTCCTTCCTTCCTTGCCTATATGTTTTTGCACTAGAACCCTGATTTCTTTAAGAAATATATAAGGTTGTCTATTTTGATGAATCAGGAAAAAGAAGGCCAATTTATGTATGGACTCCTCTCCTCTCCTCTACTTATGACTATTATGCATTTTCAGATTATTTCTTGACTCCAATTTTGCAAGATTTGAAAGGGGAGGATGATATTGATCGGCTCACCAAGGAGCAAACTACGTATATGTAGAACTTCACTCCCAAATGTGACTGGTTTCTTGGAGTGGATTTCACATTCTTCTAGATGCACTGTTTCACTGGGGAACCATTTCTCCTTCCAGCATGTGTCACAAATCAGGTGTTAGCCCTCGAGATGTTCTGGAAATTATCCATTATCGACTACACCTTTTGTGGGGGACTGACAAATAAGAGGGGATTCTTCGTCTACTTGATAAGCTTTAAAATAATGGTCATGAACAAAAAGAAGACACACCAGCTACTGCAAGATAATTTGTCTCATCTAGTTTTGGTGATGATTTGTGACAACTAGAATTACAACCTCGAAAATGACTCGCCGAATGAATTTCTCAAGGTAACACACAACCCCCAACCTTACTAGGAAAAGAGGCGGAACCCGCTAAAAGATCTGGATGATCTACTGGTTGATTTGATCCACATACCTATAGAGGATAGTAGGCCACCATGGAATAGGAGAAGGAATCAAAAGTGTTGTCAGCCTCCACTCAGCAAAAGAGGAAGGCAATGGAGCGGCCTAGCCAAGTTGTTTCAAATGTATGGTTGAACATATCAAGAGCTTCATGAACACTCACCTGGACCGCGGCAAGGACAAGAATGACTCCACAATAGTTAGAAACCATAGAGGTGGAGAAATCCTTGCCCACCAAATGGCATCACACAGAAGCAATTGTTGGGGAGAGTTTGCAAGCACCCGCAACAAGCTAGGAGGTCATGGCAAGCCAAGAGCTCCAATCATCTAGTCAGCAAGTAACATTTTCTCCCTCTTCTCTTACTTCATAATCTTTGGTAGCCCCTACTATCTCTACGACACCCATCACTACAAGTGTAGGCCTTTTCTTTTTTGCCTTTACCGCAATGGTTGCAGGAGGTTTCTCCTAGTTCTCCCATGCGAGGCCATTTATCTTAACACCTCCAAAAACCCTTACACCCTTCACCACTGCTCAAACCGCTATCAGCTCTATTTCTACAAGTGCGGCCACCATTGACACCCCTTCTGCTACTACTATATCAAGCAAAAACCAGTTCACCCAATAGTTGGAGTCTGCCATGAGCCCACAATCACCATAGCAGCCGTTGAGTCCTCCTGTTAGTTCACAAATTGGGTTTTGGCATGTCCCTCATTTCTCACCGTAGAAAATTGATCTCCCAAAGAAGAAAGCACCTAGAACCACTACCCAAGTACATTCCCTTTCACCCTACCTCTTGGTGCACCTTTTGTAGGTAAGCTAGTTCGGTCACTAGCCCAATTTATGGAACAGGGTGATGTTACAAAAGAAGCACGAGCTCTCAAAATCCAAAAGTGAAAGGCCAAGGATGACAAGAAGCCGATGGAGCCGAAGGTATACACTATTTACAATGAAGCTCATAAATCGATCCATTTCGCAATCATGCATTCGAACTTCATCAAACCACAAGGGGAGATGTAGCCCAATGACTACAACATGTTCACCATGGGACTTGATCTGAGCATAGCCCAGCCACAAGACAAAGTTGAGCTCATGGAAGAAACATAGTGGGTGGTAACCATAGACTTCCTCAATTCTAGTCGTCAACTAAAGAAGAAAGAAGAGGAGTTGAAACTTGTGAAGGATAGGGTCAAGTTCCTACAAACAAAGGAAAAAGTGATGGAAACAGAAATTATTTATTTATTGGAGAAAGTGCAGGCAGTAGAGACAAAGTAGAGAAAACTCTAGGAGGAACTTGAAAAGTTACAATCCGTTCACCCCACCCTGGTTGAAGTATTGTGATGGAGGAACCAAGACTATCAGAACTGGCTAACTTTGGCAGAGCAGGCAATGCAACAAAAGGGTGAGGAGTTTGAACAATAGGGTGCTCAATTTAAGCAAAAAATGCAACAAAAGGATGCAAAATTTTGGGTCCAAAAGGCTCAATTGGAAAAGGAGCTCCAAGAGATGAGGCTTTCCCTCCAAACAGAGTCAACAAACAAGAGAAATACCAAGAAAAACTAGTCAAAAGAACTAAGAAACATCAAGGAACAACTTGCATCCGCAAATCAGAGAGTTGTGCAAATTAGAGAGTTGTGGAATTGATAGAGGATGTCGGCTTGAAGGATGCAGAGATTTCCCTTCTAAGGAGTGTTCCCCAAGCCCCTACTACCCATCTAGACCTCATTCCAGTGGCTCAGCAACTATATGTTTCGTACTAGAAAAAGGTCAAGGCCTTCTACCTGACATTACAACTGATGCTCCAATTTATGTTGCAGACGACAAGCTTGAACAGGGAGGTTCGTGGAGCAATTGAGCAATTCCTGTAGTTTATTGCAGAAAGGGTTCCTGAGGAACAAGGTTTGCTAAGTTATACATGGTCTCAAATGAAGACTTAGTAAAGGTAGGGATCAAGGATCGAAAGGTTGCTGCCAAAACGGTGAAAAAATTCATCCACTGCCACTCAGTTGTCCTTCATTCCAACGCATGTGCAGCTACTTGAGTTGGACTATGGATAAAATGTGGGAAAATTTATCCCAGCTAACTAAGATGGGCATGTCCTCCCCATTTCTTGCAGATGAGTCAGTCGCCATAGTAGAGAAAATTGTGGCAAAGATTGAAGGGAAGGAGTAGGACACAGTCACTTTTCAAAGTTTCAACCAACCTCCTACCGTAGTAAATATTGAAAGTGTCATTCATCTAATTGCACAACTACTCTTCCAATTTGACTCAGGGGTTAGTTTACCTGTGGCACTACCTTACAAAGAAATGTTGAACCTAAGCAAAACACAAGAGAATCTACGTGACATATCAAGACCATCTGAGACCGACTGGCTACCTCTGCAGGTAGCTCTTTCTAAACTCTAGCTCTATCGCCTTATGGATGGGGCTCTAGTCTGCAAGATAGAGAAAATTTTGGGTTCCTTGTTCCGCAGGCAAAATTCCCTTGGTAGTTGCCAAAAGTTGTGAATGTAAAATTCTTCTAGCTCCCTTCGGGTGGTGTTTTTTTTACTAAGTATCGGCCCAGGCCTCATATGTTTGAAATGCTTCCCTTAGCTTTTCATCGGGCCTCCTTTTGCTAAACACTATTGGCTTCCTCCACATGTCTACCAAGCACTCCTCACAATGATTGCTTCCTTCGCTCTTCTACCGACCCCTGTCATGCTTCCACATGTCTACATTGCGGACTATTCATAGTTGCTTCCCTTCACTTTGTCGTCGGGCCCCGTTTGCGTGCCACATAGCTTTTGTTCGCATAAAATTTTGGAAGACCCCACAATTGGCGCCTATAGTAGACCACACTTCCACATGTCTTTCTAGTGTAAGCTTTCATAGAAGAAACGGAGGAATCAACCACAGTTTGTGATCTTTCGCCATGCATCCCTTCAATGGGAGTTCTACCAAAGGAAAGAATGGAGCAAGTAACAGGATGTGACATGTTGCCACGTGTTCTAACTACCTCGACTAGGAAGTGACACTTGTCTGCATGGGATTTTTTCTAGACCACTACCATCATCTGCAAGTGATGCATCTGGCTACGGAATGACTACATGCTATGGCCCGAATATTTTTTGTTACAACAGTTGAGGGGAATCATTGGTGTAGCCATCATTTCTTGAGATACATAATCTTTTATGTTATAGGCTTGCCAGGCTACGGATTTTTGGCTAGATATACTGCTTCTTGCTTCAGAAAATGAGTTTGAAAGATGTAGAAAAATTAGAAAAATACACCAGGCCTTTTTATTGCTTTTAGATTAATGTATGAGACTTTCAGACTATGCCATTTTTTGGCCTTTCTATTTTTCTTATGTTATTTGATAAAACATTAATATTGTGCCATTATTTTCCTGAATTGTTTATTTGTAGAACTTCTATGGTTTTAATGTAAGTTTGTTGGTTTAGATTATATCTTTGACTCCTCTTTTCAGTGAATGTATGTGATAATCATTTTATGTCTTTGGATGAATTGTTTAGATCTTTATCTTTGATTTCTGTGATTCTAGAACATTGCAAATTGTTGACCGGGCCCTTAAATCGAATCCCAAAGGATAGATTTATCATGCCTTTATCTACATCTTGGTGCATCGCCATAGTTAGACCTTTTAATTTTATATCTGCTTCCTTTTCCCATTCCAAAACCTCAATTACAAAAGAAGTTGGCTTCTTTAAAAACCTAGAGGTCACTAAGTTTAGTGCAATTGGTCCCCCCATTAACTGATTTTCCCATAAAGGTTGTTACCTTGCCAATTTTTGGCATCAACAAACATCTCTTAATGATGTTGACCACCAGATACTAATTATAGGGACCAGGAGGAGGAGAGATTGTCGACACAAGACACCGACTACTAGCAATGACACTTTTTTCTATTATCTTGATGAACTAAAATTACTATAAGAGTTGGTATAGAATAACTCTACACCATGCAAGATTCAGGTAAATATTATAGCCGCCCAAGATCTAGGTACTTCATTAAAGCATAAGAGAGATAAATATGCAATTCTCAAGATTGAAATGGAATTGATTATCTAAGAATATGTTCAATATACAATGTATGAGACCACCTAGTTATAAAGCCAAGGTGAGAGATAGAATTAAACAGGATTATGACAAGTGTCTTAATCCTATGTCATATGATAACTTATCACAACTACATAGGACACATGTGTTATAAATCAAAAGATAACATAAGATCTAATGAAAACAAACACCTTCTAGAAAGATTCCCTCCTAGCACCTAAGTAAACTTAATATGTAAATAAGTCCCCTAAATCTCCTAGTAATGAATTAACTAGGTACAGGACTTTAGTTACACCAACACCCCCCTTAAGTGAAACTTATGGAGTAGCTAATTATTATTCAAATGACACAAAGATGGTTCTAATGACTAGACAATGCCTTGGTTTCATCAAACCCTCTAGCAACTATGATTTTATGACAGTTTTCAAGCAAATGAGAGCACGTTGTCATTCATTCCTCACACATGAAAACATTTAAAGGATTGATCCCAAAAGGGTTTTTATATCTCCTTAAAATAGAACTTTCTACCAATTTTCATGAGTTTTTGATGATGGAAAACAAAGATATGAATTTTTTGTGTTTCTGAAAACCCTAGACAGGATTTGGACCTGCTCTTAGTAAAAATGCCATAACTCACACAAAACTTAATGAAAATTCATGAAACAAAAAGAATTCCTAAGGTAAGACATAACACCAACTTCCTAAGGTATGCGAAATTTTGTACTAGACCGTACAGATCCATACTCAGACTACAACTTTTCAGAAAAATAAACTTTACAAACTTGCCCTCAATGAAATTGCCATATCTTACTCAAAACTTAATGAAATTGATTTAAACAAAAATAATTATAATATTAAAACACATATTCAACCTTTCCAATTGACTTAATGTATGTACTATACCATACAAATATGTACCATCAAGTTAAAGGTTGTGTCACACAGAAAAAGAAACAAAAGAATGTGCCAAATGAGTTTCTTTCATTCTCATTCTTCCCCCAACCTTCTCCAACCTTTGTGATTGAGGTTACATTGCATATTTATCATGTTACATCCATTCCCAACTAAAAAACCAACCACTAACTCCTTGGTTAACCAAAATGACAACTTTTACAAGTTTTTTGACAATAATGACAATATTGTACCAAAACATCCAAAAATGATCTTAAAGGACCCCAAATGGTCTTACATGACCTTATTGACCCAAAACCAATCAAAACTAAAATTTTAGCAACATGACAAAAAAGTGCAATAATGGTGCATCAAAGGATGCCCCTGCATCACCATGTTAGGTGCACATGTATAAATGCAAATGTATCTCTCACAAATAGAGAAAAGGAGAAAACCCAGTGGAACAAAAACCCTCACCAAAAGAGAGATAAAAAAACAAAATTCTCTCAATGAAGAATGAGAAATACAAAGCCCCATACAAGTAAAAAGGTCCCCCATAAGAGAGAAGAAGAAGAGAGACAATACAGCCCCCCCTCAATGTTGAGTCCCCTAAAAGCATCGAACAACGTTCCTCCCCTTAGGAAGAAACAAAGCCAAGATGGTATGAAAGATGTCTACCCATTCTTGAAAGGAAGATGCGAGAAGATGGATAATGGATGATGTCTCTAAAGAACTCTCAAGTGTCTCCATGTTGATGTTGAAAGCTACTAGACTCCAAAAAGGCATTCTAGGCCATACTGCTAAAGAAGAAAATCCAAAATCTCCTAGAAATCATTGTAGAACACAATCCAAAGACATGTATACCTCCTTTGAAGACAAAGAAGCATCCTCCAAATTTTGTCCAAAAGAATCCACACTCATGTCAAATTGCAAAGGATGATCATGTAGAGAATAAATAAGAGGGTTGAAGTGTTCTGTTACAACTAAAGAAGGATCATCTCCATCAAGGAGAAGATGAATATCATCAATGGTATCTCCCAAATCTGAAATGCGGGATAAACAAAAAAAACAAGCAATATATGTCAATTACTCATCCCAAGTAGCCATCTATGGAAGACAATGAATGTCTTGTTAAATCACAAGGAACAAAAACTATGGCAATGCAAGCATCCTTGAGTACAACAATAGATGAAGGAGATGGAATATCACTTGTTACTAGATTCTCAGTATATGAAACAATACCAAGATTCAAAAGACCATACTGAATCTCAAGTCAAAAGTGTCCACACAAGATGCCTCAATGTGAATATTTGTTGAATCATCAAGAGAAAAATGTGAGAAGTTGTAGACTCACTATTGGTGATCAACCTCCCCAACTGTAACTATATCTCTACTATGTAAATCCCAGATTATGATAGAATTTGGTGTGAACTCAACACTCTCAAGCCTGCTCCACCATGTGTGGTCTAATAGATAGAAAGGATATTGGTTGACAATGAAGGCACACAAAGAACATCATTGAATTCTTCTATCCATGTTAATGGATCCCTTCCCACAAACATGCATTTATGTGATGTCCACCATCAAGATGTGTGGTGATGAACAAGTCTCAAATGAAGAGAACATACTCTCAGATGAATCCATGTGATGTGAGGCTCCTAAATCTAGTATCCAACTCTCTAACTCAGAATTTACAACTACAACAAGTGCTTTTCCCTTATTTCTATTGTGCTTTGATGAAGTAGAAGATGATGAACCCTTTGATGATGAAGGCTCATGGATTTGATTCTTCTTAAGAAGATGATTTAACTCAAAAAAAAATTGAATAACATTGATGTTCATCATACCCTGATTTCTTGCAATATGCACATGTAGGCTTCTCCTTCTTATATGATTCCCCTTTAGAGGGAGAGGATTCATATTCTTTATGTGGTGTGTTCTTTTTCATCTTTTTCTTCTTATCAAGATTCCCTAATTTTTTTCAACAATTCTTGTGACTTGGATGACTTGATTAGACCCATATTCATTAACTTAACTTCCTCTTGGATTAGGAGATTTGAAGATTCATCAAACTTAGGATCAACATATGATGCTCCCATAGAAATTTGATGGGTATAAAATCCAAAAACAAACACTGAATACTCAAGACCAAGCTTAAATAATACATTCAAAATCAATTGTAAATCCTCTTTATCAATATTGCAATCTTTTAGTTGTGTTCTTAGTTTCTTAACTTTGGAGATATAGTCTTGGATAAGGTCAAAAAATTTAGGATCAAGATTCATCAAATCATTATCAATCTGGTATCCCCTAATCTTATTTGTTTTACCATACAATTTCTCAAAATCCTCCCAAGTATTTTTAGGTGTTTTGCATAATTCAACATGAAATTGTAAATCAAATGAGACTAATGAACATATGCATCCAAGTGTTTTCTCACTATCAAGCTCCCATTTTTCCAATTATTTAGCATCAGTAGGTTGAGGAATGGTTTCCTTTAAATAGCCTATTATACCTTTCACCATGAGATAATTCCATACTAATTTCCTCCATGTAGCATAATTATGTGGAGTTGGGAGTTTAATTTGAGATTTCTCCATTATAAGAACAATGTTGTGCAGTTTTTGCACACACGCCCTGCTGAAAGCAAGGACCCTCTTTTGCTTTCGATTTTAGTTTTAGGCCCTTGTTATGTTGAGAATTTTTTACCTTTGCACATGCTTGAATGCTTATCTTATTCGTGCAAATGCCCCCTTCTAGGAAGCACTTTGAAAATCTTAAGTTTTGAACAAAGTTCGGGTTTTTACTTCATTTTAGGATTTTACGCTCCATCCAGATTCTCCCAGATTTCACTCAAAGTCCGATGAAGAGACTAATGCTACAGTTCAGGAAATCTGGGACTTTGCAGAATTCCGCATGGACCGGATTTTTTCGAGATTTCATTTTACATCGGGTTTCTGAATTTCTTCAGCCTATCTTGTTGACAACATTAATGCACCTAGGTATGATCTTTGTGGCATGAGTGTGGTCGAATTTAAGGGGATTTTGCATCATTTTCTCTCATCTTTCATTGTGTATCACTCTTGCATCTAAGATTTGGCGATTTGGGCATTTGAATTTCTTGATTTATTTGCTGAGGCACTTGGATTTCTTGCATTCAGTTTGATTTGGTCTCTAGGGCATCTGAGTTCACTGCTCATTTTCCTTGTGGTCGAATTTGATTTACTTATGGTATGTAACTATGGTCCCTACCTTTGAAATTTTAATGATTGGTTGTCCATGGCCATTTTACGTCCATTTGGGAGCTCGATTTTGCATGTTTGATGGTTAAATTCTTCAAACTAGGGTTGTGTTTGATGTTTGAGGATTCTTAATGCCTATCTTATATTCCACCCTAGTTAACCAGTTAGATTTTAGTGGTGTTCTGAATTCTCAAATGGTTCCCATGCCTTGTCCCATAAGTCAATGTTTTAGTTTGGTTTAGGTTAGGGTTTTGCGAAGTCCAGTCCAAATTGGCATGCTTTGAGTTAGTTCACGGGTTTCACTTTTAATTTATCAATCAAAGCTTGCTTAAGGATGATCCACAACTCATTATGAGCCCTGTTGAGTTCGTTCGAGCTCAATCAAGGTTTAATCTGAGCTAGTTCCTTTCACCCATGGCAGAGGTTTCAATAGTCAGATCTAGGACATCATTGGCTTGTTATCAACATTCATCATTTAACGCCTTAAGTACTCCTGATCCAAAGGGGGTTGAAAGGAAACATGAATTAGATTCAAGTCGAGCTTAGGAGATATGAGATTCATGGAAATTTGATCGTATCAAGGAAAATCAAACGTAATAACGGTTTTCCGATATTCCAAGGACTTCGTGGAATTTCCACATCCCCAGATTTTCCCGGATTCCATTTAACCTTCAGTGTTCCGGGGTGTGCATTGAAAATTCAGAGTTTTGGGGACTTCACAGAATTCCAGTCCAGCTGATTTTTTTCTGAATTCTATGGGAGGCTTTGTGGAACTTAGAAATTGGATGAAATGGATGAATTTAATGATGAATGCTTAACATTCCATGCTTTAAACTGATAGATTACACAATTTTGTATGCATCCTTTCTTCATTTTGATGATCTATTGTTGATATTTGTGCCTTCTTCGGGAAAATCCGCCTGGTCTAGAATTTTTTGAAGTTTCTCCCAGACTGGTTTTCCCCGGTTAGCTTGGAATCCCGAACTTCTCAGTTATGATGATTTATAGTTGATTTGATGGTTTTATTATGATTTTGAGCTAACACTTTGATAAATATGTTATCAACAATTGGATTTTCATGTTAGTATTTGATGGATGCAGGTTGAATCTAGCAAGGCAGTAGCTAGAAAGGCTAAGGGTGATATGGAGGGATGCTCTATCTCAGAAGTAGAAAGGGTTAAATTAGACATAAAGAGCAGGATTCCAGAAAGTAAGATAGCCTCTATCTAGTCTGAAGTTTCAAACACAAATGTGGGTCGATGAGACTATGAGGAGTTTAAGGAAAGGATGGCACAAGAAGATCCTACAGTGCTGGCCAGGAGACTAAAGGAATCAGGATTATCTCATGTAGTAGGATTTCCCCCCACAGTTCAGTGTTATGAGTTGGTATTGGAATGCGCCAGGCACTATGACAAGGATTCACAAAGGATAGTCAGCCCTCAAGGGAACGTACTAGCTAATCTTAACCATGTCTCTATTGTACATACTTTTGATATTCTAGACAGATCTCATGTAGTAGCTTTTAATATGGAAGTAGCTAAAAGGTACTATGATGAGGAGACTATTAAGTCACAACAGGTTATCAATTCTTGGCTTGAAAATCCAAAGTCTCATTTCTCAAAACTGCCTAAGCAGTTGCACAGGACAAAGATTAAACAAGAATTCTATGATGCCATTACATTGCTTAGCCTGGTGGTGGGCCTAAAGAGTGCAGGTATGTTTGATAATGGGATGTTCCATGTCATTGTGAGGATGGAGCAAGAAAATACTAATTATCATTGGGAAGGTGTTATAAGTTCTTTGATTCATGAACAAATTTGTAATGTGCTACAGACCAAGACATTCACCATGACTTCTTATTTAGTGTATGTAATTGCAAGATTCCATCCCTATAAAGGATTGAGCACAAGAGGAATATTTTCACAAGATTTAATTTATGAGGTTTATCCTCAATTGCACTTAGGAAGCTCAAGTTATAGGAGGGTGAATGATGCATTCACCATGCACATCACTAGATTTCTCCAAGGTACAGAGCATGTGAGAATATCAAATAATGCTAAGGAGTTGATCAAAAGGTATGGGGCTTGGTTCATACAGTTTCGCACCTTCTCTTACATAAGAATAGATGGTTGTTAGAGGGCTCCATATAGGCTTCCAAGGTATCCCACAGACCATGTCATACTTTTGGAGGTCACAAGGCAAATATGTGACTTTGACACCATTGTAAAGAAAGATAAGCATAAAACTAGATTTGGTGGAGATTTTCCTCTGAAGATAGGTACTGGAGAGGTATGCCCTTCAATTAATTCAGCCTATGCTTCTGAGGAGGAAATGAGCACTCTTGGGGTACCTTACCATTCCAAAAGGCTAGGTTTTGATATCACTGGTGAAGCACAAAAGAAAGCCAGCAAGGAATACCACCACAGAGATGACATAGAGGACTACTGGGCCAATAGCAAGGATGAGTTTGAGGTAAGAAAGAAGAAATTCTCTAGACTCCCAGTTGATGTGGTCCGAATGTATAGTGTGAAAATGGTTCCCAATCAAGTGGAAGATGATGGAGACTTAATCCAAAGTCGCGATTATGAGCCAATTAAGCACAAACCAATTGGAGAAGTAGATTGGATGGAAGAAGAAAAAACTGAATTAGAACAAATCATGGCCCCTGTGATGAAATACACCAAGTTGTGGCTCAAACACAAGGTATGGGGACTTGAAAGTGAAGGTGTTCCATGTACCTATAATCTGATGGGGAATCTAGAATCCCATTCTACTTCTGAGGAGTCAGCTGAGGAAGATCCTAAGGGAAAAACCAAGGTGGATTCTCCTTTTAAGATTAAGATTAAAGGTTCCTGAGGAGAAGAGTAGGAGAAACAGAGGAAACCAAAAGCAAAGAAGAGGATTATTGCTTCAAAGACAGAAAAATTTGTAGAGGAAGAACCTGTTGAAGGAGAAGAAAAGGACGGTGCCCTAGCACCTAAAAGGAGGAAAACAACAAGGGGTTCAAGAAAGAAGGGTGGACCTTCCAAGGAGAAAAGTAGAACTGATCCTTCAACAGTGGTAAATATAGAAAGTTTTGGAGAGAAGACACAGGTATACACAAGGAGATCAAGAACTCCTTCTCCAAAGGACAGTGTGCCAAAGAAGGATATTCCTCCAGCAACCTCTATTGCAGAAGAAAATAAAGAGGCTTCTCCACCCCATGAACCACATGGTGCATCAGAACAACCAGCATATGTAGAGCACCCGTCAAGTGAAGAGGGAGAAGAATTTCAAGAAGGTGAGCTTCATGGTGCAGCTGCAGAAATTGAGAAAATTCTATGGACTCCCTTGGTAACTTATGAGGATTCTCCTACTAGAAGTGAAGAAGACAGACCTCCTTAGAGAGAGGAAACACCTGTTAAGACTCCATCACTAGTGCATGAAGAAGAGGAGTATGGTAAAGGAGAACATGATAAAGATGAATAATTTCCTTAGAATTAGGAAGGTACACCCAAGGGTCAATAGGAAGAAGTGGGACAAGGTGAAATACAGTTAGAGTTTATTGTTCCAGGTTGGCTTGATAGAGAAATAAAGAGAAAACAAATTGTTGTGGATGATACCCCTCCCAATTGGGATGAGCTACTAGCAAAAATAGGAAAAGATAAAGGAAAGAAGAAGGCCAGGGTCATCTCCAAGATCGAAAGGGATGAGGCAAACAACAGAGTGGTCCACATTGCTACCCCTACCACAGAAAATAATAGAGATGAGGTTACTAGGAGTGATTACAACATGCAGACTATCAACCTAGGACCCACTTCCATAGAACAGGATATTGAAGAATATGAAGGCTCTAGTGTTGTGATCCTAGGAAGATTGAGGAAAGAAGCACACACTAAGCAAGATCTGAAGAAGGAGAATGAGAAATTAAAGGAGTACTTGCAGGACCTGATGAAGCCCTTGCAATCCATTAGCTCCTCATCTTCTACTGCGAGTTTCCTACCATAAGAAACCATAACTGAGTTGGAAAGAATGAAGGCTACTACTCTTGCTACAAAAAATTGGTTACAAGGGGTGCAAACTAAGGAGGATAATGCTATCAAAGACATTCTTTCAACTGGAGGAGATGCAATGAGGAAAATAGATTGGTTGAAAGATGTATTGGCTCAAGGTAAAGAAAATGTAGATCTCTTGTTGCAGAAGACCAAGACCTTCATGGAATACACTAAGGATAAGTTGGTGAGTGATGGAATTCTCCCTTCCTCCAGAGCTACAGAACCTTGGGCTATAGAACCTTGGGAATGGTTTGAAGCTTTACAGATAAGGAAAAAGGTTTTGAAGAAGATATATAAGCAGAGGAGGCAAATTGAGGATGCCCTGACTAATATCTATGATAGATGCATTTCTTTCTTTGAGGTGATGATGGGGAGAAGGAGGTTGGTACCAAAGCATTTGAGCTTAGAGCAGTTGAGAAAATGGTGACGAGATGTATATTCTCCAGTCAGTGAGGATCCAGTTACTGAACATCAGTTGGAAGATGCAACCACCTATATTGCAGTTATTGATAAATATCAAACCAGTAGGGTTGAGTGGGATAAGTCAGTGGAGCAATCAAGAGAAAATATTAAATCTATCAAAAGGAGAATTAAGGTTTTACCTCTGCCACCTATAGCCGACTTGGACAGGGTACTTTTGATGGTGCATGATAAGGTGGATCAAAATAAAGACAAAGGGGAAAGCAGTTAATGTAAGGTTACATCAAAATTTGTGCTTCCCTATTATTTTGCATGCATTGGTCTAAGCTATATTGAAGATCCTAGGCCGACTTGGATGGAGTTCCTGCATTTAATGCATATTCTATCTTATCTTGAATTTCTCTTGGCTGACTTTTTTTATGGTCATTTATTATTATTGTAAATTCTAATTAGGCCGACATGCCTTGGGGGGTTTTCTATTAATATGGCATTCTGCCTCATTTGTAAGGGCGAGATAGATAGTTTTGATACTAGAACAAATTAAGCAGTAGAGAAAGAGTTAGATGTTAATTCATTTTGAGCAAGTGTTGTAACATAGAACACTGGAATTGTTGCTATTATTGGATGGTTCAATACAATTGGAGACATTGTGCTTTTGGTGAATTCTCTTGTGTTGATTTATCTTGCATGGTTCTTGTTGTTCTATCTTTGAGATTGCTTGGGAAGTATTAGATAATATGCTAGATTTAGAATTAGACATGATTCAATGGTGTTTATGGTTTGATGCTTGAAGTGTTTGTAGCAATCCTTGTTCCATAGTTTTTGCAGCTAGCTGATTGTTAGTTGCTTTGCAAAGTTAGCCTGGACCTTACATGTATTGTGCTTAGTTCAATTGTGAAGGTTTATCCATTTCAATTGCAATAGGGTTGTCTTGGATGAGTGTTCATGATCTAAAAATATTTAATACCTTAGAAGATTGCTCTATTTCTGTAAGATTGCAGATCTATCTGGGTCAAGCAAGGATTAGTTTCTGAGGGATTGGTATGTTTCAAGTGTTTCATCATTTGCATTGTTAATCTTAGGAGTAGCTTTAATTTAGGAGTCTCTCTTAAAACCCTTATCTTTTTTTATTTCTTTTATCATTTTAGTTGGATTTAGGATTGAAGTATCATCACATTGTTAAATCTGATAAATTAAAGATTAAGTATTTGTTTGTAGTAAGGTCCCTTTGTGATTACCAGCATTTTCACATTTATCACTAAGTTGTTTATGCATTGTCAAGACCTGACATTAGAGACCTTGGGGTTATCTCTTGAGGCTTGCTGACAAAGATTTACCTTTCAAGAGAGATAGGATATTATATTTTGTCTAAGTTGTTGTTGTGCAAAAAACATCATCAATAGACACAAACCAAGAAAAATAAAGAATTCAACCACTGCAAGATTACCCCCCAAAAAAAAATTACTCAATCATGAAAACCCCCAAGCAAATATGATTTTTGGCACTTGATACTTAGTGTGATTACAAGTGTCACTTACCAACAACAATGAAGTGGACTTGAACTTAGTGCTTACATATTGCCAAATTAGGCCACAAGCTCAAAGTAATTTTTTTACAATAGATGAGATCAAAATGATTACACCAATGGAAAGTACATAAAAATTTATGCACTTTCAAAAATATCACCCAAAAATGTTATTGTAGGAACAAGAACAGAGCTCCTGAAGTTCTAAAAATGAGAACAACTTAGCAGCACCTATGATAATCTATAATTTTATTGAAAAACCATGCACCAAAATAGAAATTTGACTACACCACTGCAAAAAGCACAAAATTTTACCCCAAATCAAAAAAAAAATCTTGAGAAAAGGAGGTTGTATAAGCAAGTTATGGGCATTTGAAGTTTTCCCTCCAAAATGAAAATTGCATTGGAGAGGAAGGTCCAAAAAAATTTAAAATGTTGGCGTCACTTCTAATGCAATACTGACGTCAACATTCCACACAATTAAATTTGATGTTCGCACACCCGTCAAAAAAGAATATTCTTATTGACCTGAAACATGTTGTGCCCTAGAATATTTTGCCTAATATGCCTAGAATCTTCAGTCACCAACGAATTGGAGAATCTCGACAAAATCTTATTTTTCAATGATAGAATATTCTTATTCTAGCATATTTGACTGCTCACTAGTTGACTGTGATCTGTGGCAGGTGGGGCTTGTTGGTTCCAAAATTTGTAATCAAAATGAATCCTAAAGTGGTGCCAAGCCTAATAGTCAAATTCAAGGAGAGATTTGGCCAATGAATGGGAGATTGATATCAAATATTTCTCCCCTGCACTTCAAGCTCTGTGAAACCTGAGAGGGTGATCCTGACATTTATAGATAATTGTATGCCAAAGCATCCAGAACACTATAAACAGATAATTCTCCTTTAATTGTTAAATAGACATGTACTACCCTAAAGACTCAGTTGACCTTCATGGTAATGTCTGATTTAAACATGAGAAGTGTAATGCATTAAATTCCACACATAATTGCACCAAGATAGATAAGTAAAATTGATTTTAATTTGTAGCCGGTAGAAACAATATCAGGAAACTGTAACATTAATAAACTAGTGCCATATCCCAGGATGGAATCACCTAAACCATGTAATTTAAAACTCATCACAAGATTTACCCTGTCATAACTATGCCTACTAGATGATGTCTTACACCATTGATACCATAAACTCAACTAGTCATACTTAGTAATCCCAACACATAGTTGCATAAACCTCTATTTATGTTAATA